>CAUEGO010000055.1:0-12661 GCA_958496205.1 Idaea biselata | reverse complement strand
AGGCATCTTTAATAATTTAAATAAAACTTTATAAAAGGGTAAAAACGGGACCCTATTACTGAGACTTCGCTGTCTGTCCGTCTGTCACCAGGCTGTATCTCATAAACCGTGATAGCTAGACAGTTGAAAAATGTATTTCTGTAGCCGAACAACAAAAATCAAAATAAAACAAATATTTAAGAGGGGGGACTAATGGAATAGAATAAACGTCATTGAGGTACATGAAAATGCACGATACCACGATGTATTTTGACTACTAGCACCCTCTAGTGAGACTGGAGAAAGACTGGCGCCAATGGTTAAATAAATTCTAACGTTCGCGTTGCGTTCACAAATTTGTTGGTCCAGTGTTCATTTTAGGGTTCCGTCCCTAATTGTGATAGTGGTACGGAAACCTTCGTGGGCGAGTCTCGCACTTGGCCGGGGTTTTTATGTAGGTACAGATCTGTAGAGATAGATGATGATTATCTAAAAAAATCTCTCTTTGAAATTCCTAAGATTTCAAATTATTTCCGAAATCCGAGATCTCAGGACCAATCCGGAGATGTACCTACCTACCCATCTCGCTGAGGTCGATTACTAGTATATATAACTAAGTAGGTATATATATATTTATGTAAACACAATAATATCGAGTGAAAGGTGACCCACTGACACACAGACGCACGGAATATGACAAAATTATTATATAATACTGTATAAAGATACCTTATTGCCTGCTTACACTGATTTACTGAACTTGTTGCGTTTTGTGGTTTCTTTTACGTATTATTAAATAAATATTTCTTAATTTTTGTTAATAGATCAAGGCTAATATAATTATTAAGTGAAAAAAGCAAGTGAAAATTGTTGAATGCATCATCATCATCATCATTTCAGCTGTAAGAAGTCCACTGCTGGACATAAGCCTCCCGCATAGATCTCCAGATGCTTCGGTCATAAGCGGCCTGCATCCACCGTGAACCCGCGGCCTTAAGAGGAGTATATACGCCAACGACCTTGAAACTGAAAATCCCTATCGGGCTCATCGAAAATTGTTGATTATTTCATGACGGAATGTCGTAGAACTTTTTTTTGTTCACAGATTGTAGGTGACATTGTTTCCTACATTTTGGTGTAGTTTTGAGACAAGAACTTCCTATTGGTGCAAAGCCTATCCAAATTTTAGACAAAAAATGTCTGATTTGGCTAAAATGTCTATAGGCTTCAATACGTTTCGACATATTTGTATGGAAACTGCACTACAATATCGGAAACAATGTCGCCTACAATCTGTACACAAAAAAAAGTTCTACGACATTCCGTCATGAAATAATCAACAATTTTCGATGCGCCCGACATGGATTTTCAGTTTTTCAGAATAGGGCCCTTAACCAAGTCGTCCGTCCATCTCGTTGGTGGACGTCCAATGCTGCGCTAAACGATCCGCGGTCTCCATTCCAGAACTTCGAGGCCCCAACGACCATCTGCTCTCCGTGCTATATGTCCTGCCCACTGCCACTTCAAAGAGCTAATCCGTTTGGCTATGTCGGTGACCCTCGTTCTTCTACGTATCTCCTCATTTCTGATTCGATGCCGTAGAGAAACCCCGAGCATAGCTCTCTCCATAGCTCTTTGAGCAACTCTAAGCCTATTCATAAGGCCTATAGTAAAGCACCACGTTTCGGATCCGTATGTCATCACTGGCAACACACACTGATTGAAGACTTTCGTCTTAAGGCACTGAGGTATTTTAGACGAAAAGACGTTGCGGAGCTTCCCGAACGCTGCCCATCCGAGCTGGATTCGACGATTGACCTCTTTCTCGAAGTTGAACCTACCTAACTGGACTGTCTGTCCTAGGTAAACGTACGCGTTAACAACTTCAAGAGCCGAATTCTCAACCATAACAGGGGTAGTTACAACATAGGCATTAGACATGACTTAATGCATATTTTTCCTTAATTTTTTTTTATTATTAAATATTTTGCCAAAGAGATAATACTTCTTTTAAAAAGTCGGATTAAGTATCATTATATCCTTCTCGAACCTTAAACCTATCCAAGGAGAAATGCATCTTTAAAAAAACCCAGTGACGACTAAGGCTCGATTTCGACTAGACTCGACGACCTCTGTGGCGCGTCGTCGTGCGAAAGCGCGACTGCAATGCAGTAAGTATTATGTCCGTTGTCTAGTCACCGTAACACAAGCTTAGTCGCTTACCACGAGGCTAGATGGCGTTGTGTGATGTTCTCAGGATTTATTTTATTTATTTGAACGTCATCTACCAGAACAGTTTTACAACTATTGGCTGGCTCGGATGTAGGGAATGCAATCTCGTTCCCGCGAAATTTCGACCTTCCTTAGCTGCTTGTTCTTTCTTTCCTTCTTTATGTGCTGTTTGTTTTATATTGCTGTTATTTCTTTTGTGTGTCTTGTTGCCTATCAAAATTTTGTATTCTATTCTATTCTTTAGTATTTATCTCGGCGATGGGCGAGATTTCGGGAGTTTGACATTCCCTACTCGGGTGGTTAACTTCACAGTTAATTCTTACACGGGTGAAACCGCGGGAGACTACCTACTTCACGAATCTAGGGGGAATCCGTAATGAACAAAGATCTAATGTCATTTTGTATGGTATAGCAATGCCTGCGTATTTGTATAGTTTCATTTCAGTAACCCCAATGCCAATCCCCAAAAAAACTTAATTTACTTATTGTGGATCAAAAACTTGAAATATCGATTGTGTCCGTTTCAAAACACGTCCGTTTCATTGCGGATTCCAACTAACTTAATATGAGTCATATTAATAATCTATGTGGGTATTTATTAATAACGAAAAACGATCAATGAAGGGATATTAATAAACAATTAAATAATACTTAGCCCTGAGACCTACTGACCTATCGCGGATCTAATGTGACCCATTGAGAAAAAATAAAGAGGCTAGGCTCGTCAGTATTTATCTATACAGCCATGTTGAATTCTGTATTTTGTGGTTTTTATCCATACCCAAGGTGTAAAAACGAGACCCTATTACTGAGACTACGCTGTCTGTCTGTCTGTCACCAGGCTGTATCTCATAAACCGTGATATCTAGACAGTTGAAATTTTAACAAATATTTAAGAGGACAGTCTCCATTCTCTTTCTCCATACAAACGTAGTCGACGTTTTCCTCCCTGGATAAAGACATTAGAGCAAATATGTTTATGCCATAAAATCTATATCTGTCATGCATGACTATGCATCTACCTTTTGATTTTTTTCATTTTCTAATGGGGCGGCACACGCAAAGCTGTAAGCAGATGGCGCTGGAGTCGGATGATCTTTTTTTTTTGATGATGGTCCCCACAAATGAAAACGCCGTTTATTCTTTCTTTTCGACCGATATTGGGCGCCGAGAGTTGTAAAAAACACCTGCTTGACAGTTCTTAATTCACACCTAAGATTAGTCGACCAACGCCCTCTGCCGGGATAAAAAGTTAGTGTTCCTCCTCATTAGAATAGTAATAAAAATTAAAAAAAAAAAAACTGTAACGTGCCAAGTGCGTTAGTGCACTTGGCTTTGGCCCGTGCTCTCTAAAAACCCCCTACAAAGGAGATACGTACCTATTACGTAAAACTAAATAATAATAATAAAAATCAAAAGGTAGATGCAAAGTCATGACAGATATAGGTTTTATGGCATAAACATATTTGCTCTAATGTCTTTATCCAGGGAGGAAAACGTCGACTACGTGAAAGAGAATGGAGGCTGTCCTCTTAAGGGTGGCTCACATACAATAAACGTAATTTTTAAAAAACACAATGATATTGCGAATATCAAGATTTATTTTTATTTGACCACTCTCTCACATGAGTAAGTGGCAGAGTGGTCTTATATGTAGCATCCGTACTTGTATACAAGTATAAGTAGGTACTCCATTAATTCAAAATATCATCTAACTAACAGAAAGAATCGCGTGCCTAATATTTAAAGGAGATACGGGTTATTATCCTCACGATTAATCACATTCAGTGAATTTTATACCTAATCTCCGATCCAAAATCCGGTATTTAGTTATTGTACCTATTACATTTTTTTGGATAACTGTAAAACAGAAAAGGAATTAGGTATTTCAAAACGAAAACAAAAGTAACTCGAAATGAAAACAAAAGTGGATTGTAACGAAATCAAAAGTGGGAAAACAAAAACAAAAGTGGATTCAAACGAAATCGCGACAAAAACAAAAATGAATCAAAAAACAAACAAAATACGATCCAAAAAGAAATAAAAGATAATCGAAACGCAAACAACAACCTTCTAATATGTTACTTAAGTAGGTAAGTTATGTTCGTTCTAGACCAATAATTCCCTTAATATCTATGTTTTATTGGTCAGCGCCCCCGCACCCCCGCTGCCCAATAAAACATAGATATTAAGGGAATTATTGGTCTAGAACGAACATAACCTAAAACATGAAACCAAAATCAACCTTGCTTTTTCGTTCCAATAAAACGACGCTTATGAGTATGATCATATTATCATCATTGGTTTATGAAATTATTGAGTTCTCTCAACGCGTTTATTTCCATAGAGTGAGACAGTTAACGACACATATTAAGTAATTTTTCAACCTCTTCTTGTTGTTCATAGTCATTTCATATCGATGTCGTTGTCATTTATGTTATTTAATTACATTACGTTTGAAACAAATCAGTACTTACTGATTAAAAATATAATTCGTATAATATTCGGTCGGAAAAACACCGTCAATATGTGTATATTCCAATAGCGCCCATGGTAAGATCACTTTAACCGATATTATTAATTACATTTCGTTTTATAAAACAATCAAGTACTGATTAAAAACATATTTTATATTATATTCGGTCGGAAAAACACCGTCAATATGTGTATATTCCAATAGCGCCCATGGTAAGATCACTTTAACCGATATTATTAATTACATTTCGTTTTATAAAACAATCAAGTACTGATTAAAAACATATTTTATATTATATTCGGTCGGAAAAACACCGTCAATATGTGTATATTCCCATAGCGTCCATGGTAAGATCACTTTAACCGATATTATGAATTACATTTCGTTTTATAAAACAATCAAGTACTGATTAAAAATATATTTCATATAATATTCGGTTGGAAAAACACCGTCAATATGTGTATATTCCTATAGCGCCCATGGTAAGATCACTTTAACCGATATTATGAAATACATTTAGTTTTAAAACAATCAGTCTGAAGAATCAAGTACTCACTTCTAATTACTTAGATTATTAAATAACATAAACTCACCGACTACCTGCTGTAATTTTCTTGTTAATTTGAAATGACTAAAACAGAAATACAACTGTTGGTTGTAAGCACTATGGTAAAATACTTTCAGCATTGAACTATTATTTCAACGCTGAATTTAAATAGAAATTGATACAATAAAAAATCAATATCTATCTAAATTTTGTACCATTGCAATAACGTTATTTCGTACTTACATTTTTTTCCCAGAAGAATCACACTAATTTTATAATAATATCGTTAAAAACTAAAACTGAAAAAAAGGCAAACACTAAAACACTAAGCACTACACACAAAAACAAGTACTAAATGATTTCACACGGTAAGTAATAAAGCGGCGCCGACGTGTAAATTGATTTAGTTGACGTAAGCTGAAAGGGAATACTTATCAATTGTAAAGTCGTAGCCATATGTCCATGAATACATTTAGCTGACTTAGGAGGTTTTCAATTTCTAAAATATTTGTTATTAATGTAGGACCCCTTCTTCGAGGGGTTCTGGTAATGGGGTCATGTTTTATCTGATCTATGCTATTTCAAAGAATAGATAGATTGATTATTGCAACACACCACAATTAAATCATTACAATAAAAGAAAAAGACAAAAGCAACTTAAATTTAGGTGGCACAATGAGAGGTTTTATCGCTTAAAGCGACCTCTTCCAGGTACCCTTAGGATGGACAAGAAGTGAAGAAAGATGAAGAGAATGGTGTTCAGACAGGAGAAAAACTACTTGAATAATATTACAATAATAGTATGACACATACAACATTATAAATTAATAAATACAAATACTCGTAAATAAGAGTAGGTTTTTATTCGACTACGACAAAACCAATTTACGAGTATTTGAGTATTTGAGTATTAGATTTCAACTAGTGTATTATTATTATAGGTGGTTATGGACTTTTATTTTAGATTTTACTCAATGTCAACTCATCAAACTTCTAGAAATTATGTTACCTATTTCTTGATTTCTACGTATTTTAGTACCTAATGGTACATAACGTTTCATGTTCCTGTGAGAACTATGATATGTAATCGATTAAATATTGATACCTAACTGAACCCATAATGAATATTCTTAACCAACTAAAAAATAAAAGAAGTATGCTTTTCCGAATCCCGGCCAATGTCTTTTCTTTAAGAAAAAAATATGTGCGTTATTTACATCGCTCTTACGGTGAAGGGAAACATCGTGAGGAAACCCACAGCTTAAAGACCCAGTTGTAGGGCTAATTGCGAAAACACACAGTTAAAACATTTTAATATTATTATATATAATAACATAATATTACCTAGATAATATCTAGGTACCTACTAGCGAACCCGCTGTGTCCCGCGGGTCAACCGCGTAAGTCCCTGTAAATGTAAAGTTTTAAAGGTCTAGCGAGCCATAAAACGTATTAAATTATATTTTGTTGATTTAATACGATAAACTAATGTACACTATTACATCAAATGTTTCTTAAGTTCATTGTTAATAAAGATATTTTAAAAACAAAAACAAACACAAAACTAATGTAAATGTTATTCTTGTCTGGCTGCGTTGCTTACATTTTTCCTACAGGCGTTATCTAACACGAATTCCTTTCAATTGTCAAATTTGAACCCTCAAATTACCGAATTGTTATTAAATTTTAACCATCGTTAAAATATAATAAAGAATGAAGTAAGTAATTGATTACACATCTTAATTTAACATTTTCTTATAAATTATAGTGTGTTTCTATAAACTTTTGATTAGGCGTTTATTAATTGCCAAAATTCACTTTTCTTTCCTACAAATTGTACGAATTGTAAGAAAATATATTCTTATTATCAAGAAAATTGTATTTTATTCAATAATAACTGCGCCAAGCTGTTTCTCTCGCGTAAGTCTCGATCCAAAATTTAAAAAAATATCAAAATCGATTTATGATTTTTCTTTCACTTAACAAATACAACAAAATAAGAATTAGCGAAAACGGTCCAACCGTTCACGAAACCAAAATAGGGATTCATTTTTATACCTTTATATTGAAAATGAACAGAAACAAACCTTACACGTTTTGTAGGTACCTACCGAAAAGAAACACATCTTAATCATTATAAAAATAAAACTAAAGAATAAAATAAGTAGCCAATGTGTTATTCCAGGTCTCCCAGCTACCCATATTCTAAATGTCATCTCAATCAGTTCTGTAGTTTTTACATGAAAGAGTAACAAACAGGCATACTTACTAACTTTTGCTTTTATAATATTACATAATAATTTGTTCCATTGAAGCTGTTTCGAACCCAAGCCTTCGGAATGAAAGTCGAGATATCTACCACTAAACTAAGTGAGTCCGCTGTGTTAAACAAAGATTATCATTTTTACCTGCTTTAATAGAGCTAACATCAAACCTTTTTGGTAGATATTCAAACAAACTTTACCTCTGTATCTATGATATTTATAAAAGTCGTATTTCGCTGACATCTATGTTTTGTATTGTGGTTCTTTAAACAAAGATTATCATTTTTACCTGCTTTAATAGAGCTAACATCAAACCTTTTTGGTAGATATTCAAACAAACTTTACCTCTGTATCTATGATATTTATAAAAGTCGTATTTCGCTGACATCTATGTTTTGTATTGTGGTTCTTTCAATGAGAAATCATTTTTAAAAGCTTTACAATAACGTTCATTATTGCATTTAAGTTCATTTCTTTGTATTCACCGACAGCAAATATAAAGTCGATCGATATTTAACGTTTAACGTAATTAATTGTTATTGACTTCATTACTTAACGGCTATCGGCCGATTAAAAATTTATAATTTGTTTTTTCAATTTTTGAACAATACTGCTGACTATTTATTTTTCAAACATATAAATACACTTGAAAACGCTAAAAGTATCATAAAATTCTGAAAGCAGTAGTCGAAGTGACGTCGAAGAAGTGCAAGAAGTACCTACCTACTTATCAGCAAGAAGTACCTCTGACTTGCCCAGCAAGAAACACAGAGCAGCTCCTAAGCCACTAACTTCAAGAAAAAAATTTTGAAGTTAAAAAATAAAAATGTAAGTGAGTAGCTACTTTTTACAAAAAAGAGTATGTTTTAATAGTATGTATAATGTCATTTTACGTTATTTATTTATTTTTTTTTTTTTATTTTTTTCGTTCTAGGTCTGATTATGAATATGAACAAGACAGCAGTGCCGAAACCGACGTGCCCGACTCCTGGAAACCAGTGCCGGAAAGAAAGAAGCATGCTTCCACCGCTGCGACCGTTTTGAAAAAGGCGACGAAGAGGAAAGCCAATAAAGAAACGCCTGAAACCGTTTGTTCGAAGTAAGTTTCTACGATTTTTTTACTAAGAGGTTAGTCATTCAGTCAGGTTAGTTTAAAACATTGAAACTGAACCTATCATGACGTATTTGAGGACTCATTGTTGTTGTTCAAGTGAAAACGTCTCGATGTATCCTTGAACTGCTCAACTTCCAAAAGAGCCGTTATACAGCCGATGGCAATAAGCCAGTCGTCGTCATCTTTGTGATGTTCACTTTTAGTAAACTAATTATTTTTACTTTGTTCACAGAAAACCGAACATATTTTCCATCATCGACGCAGAGGCAGCCGTCATTAGCGGCAGATCAAAATCCAGCGACGGCGTCAAACCACTAGTATCAGCATTTGCGACCAGAGTAGCGAACGGGCAAAGCTATCGATCAACCGTCACGAGTGGTGACTATTATCTCGAGCTCAGGCTTTATAACAAGGCCGACATCGCTAACGACAAACCCGAAACTCGGTACAAAAAAGCCTTAACGTCTTTAAAATTGATTTTGAGCGACAAAGACCCAGCTTGGGTCCCGCTACAGAAGCTCTTAATCACATCTTTTGATGTATTTAAAGAAACCGAAGCTAAATTTTTTAAAGACACTAGTAGGTAGGTACTTCTTGCACTTCTTCGACTACTGCTTTAAGATACTTTTAGCGTTTTCAAGTGTATTTAGTCACTAAGATATTATAGAAATAAATAAATATTTTACGTACTTGGTTATTCACTTTATAATAATGCCTTTCTGTAAGACGTGCGAGTTATTAATAAATAATCACTCATGGGTAGGTCACTTACGCAGTAGGTTACACAAACAGAAAGTTTCGAGTCATTTATTTAGCGATGGAATTGAAATCATAGAATCCGCATTTAAATGTAGAATTATTTCTTATAGAATTTTGGCTCAGGACAAGAATCGATCTAGTATTGAATTATTTTTGAAATCGATTCGCGGTCAATTACAACGTCTTTTAAATGATAGCCTAAAGTTACATATTTGTATAAAAGTTAACTTTGAACTTTACGCAGGTTTTCTAATGTTCAAGAATGATGAACAAGATATTAAATCATTTTGTACGAAAAATACACCTATTTACGGTAATTATGACTTCGATATGTTATTTTCTTCGCTTGTTCAAACTTTGAAAAACCAAGTGGAAGAATTTGAAGATCGTGACAGTGGGTGGGCGTTTCTAAACTGTATGCACATAGAAATTAACGTAAACAAATTCGAGCCATTGCGCGGTTCAACGTACATTGAATTACCTAATCAAATAAAAAGCAAAAAGGCTTGTATAAACGTTCGTAACACTGATAAGCATTGTTTCTTATGGAGCGTCCTAGCCTTTTTGTACCCAGCTAAAAATCATGTTGATAGAGTTTCATCGTATCCAAATTTTCGTGATGTACTTAACTTACAAAAAATGACATTTCCAGCAACTTTTTCTGATATATCTATATTTGAAAATAACAATCCTGGTTTAGGTTTCATAATTTACGGATTGAGTAAAAAGAACACTGTTATTGGTCCTCTGTATAAATCGGAAAACACTGTTAATCGGCGAATTATTCATTTACTTTATTTAGAAAATGGTACAAAATCGCATTATTGTTTAATCAAAAACTTGTCGCGTTTATTACGAAATCAAATTACTACAAATCATAAAAAACTATTTCTATGTGATACTTGTTTAGTGTTTTTTAAAAGTGCTGATCTAGTAGATAGTCATACTTGTAATGGGATTGTCACCGTCTTACCTGAAAAGGGTTCAGTAATAAAGTTTAAAAATTATGATCGGAAGCAAAACGTTCCGTTCGTAATTTACGCTGACTTTGAAAGTATGCTTGAAGCGAGTTGTAATGAAGAAATTAGAGGTCTACATACTTCTACAACTCAACGACATGTACCCATTGCATTCGCTTATTATATTGTTTGTTCACAAAACTCATCGTACAATAAATTTGTAACATATCGAGGGATTGATTGTGTAGATAAATTCATATCATACATTTATAATGACGTTCGTGAAATTCGAGATATATTGTATCGAAATGTGTCTATAATTTTTACTGGACTTGATGAACATAATTTTAAAACTGCATCTAAGTGCCACATTTGTGACAAGTTTTTATATGGTGACAAAGTTAAAGATCATTGTCACATAACTGGGAAATTTCGAGGGGCAGCTCATAATTATTGCAATCTACAATACAAAATTCCAAAGTTTATACCAATTTTTTTTCATAATTTGTCTGGATACGACTGTCATTTATTTATTACAAAATTAGGTGAAGCTCCAGGGTCTATAAAAATTATACCAAAAACTAAAGAGAATTACGTTTCATTCACAAAGTGTATACCTTTTTCTGATGGAAAATTAATATTGTTGCGATTTGTTGATTCTTTCAAATTTTTAAATACTAGTTTAGATAAATTAACAAAAACTATGAAAACCGAACAATTTGTACATTTAAGAAAACATTTTTCAAACGACACACGGTTTCATCTTCTTACTCGAAAAGGAGTCTATCCTTACGATTATATGAATAATTTACAGCGTTACAATGAAACATCACTCCCAAATAAAAAAGATTTTTATAGTTCTCTTACGAATGAGCATATATCTAAAAAAGATTATGCTCACGCGCAATTAATTTGGAGACAATTTAGATTAAATAATATGGGTCAATATACAGACTTATATTTGAAAACTGACGTTTTATTGTTAACTGATGTCTTTGAACAGTTCCGTGTAACTTGTAAAAGTTATTATCAATTGGACCCAGCGTTTTATATTACAGCCCCGAGTTTATCTTTTGATGCAATGCTGTACAAAACACAAGTCGAGTTAGAACTGATAAATGATGAAGCTATTTACAATATGATACAATCAGGAATAAGAGGTGGTATTTGTTTGGTATCGCATAGATATGCCAAAGCCAATAATAAATATATGTTGGATTTTGATCATTCGATTCCAGAATCTCACCTCATATACATAGATTGTAATAACCTATATGGATACAGTATGAGTTTAACTTTACCGTTATCTGAATTTAAATTTCTATCTAAAGAAGAAATCACTAGTTTAGACGTAAATAGTGTACCAGATAATGCTGAATATGGTTTTATTCTTGAGGTTGACTTAAGCTATCCTAAATCATTGCATTTAACCCACTCAGATTATCCCCTGGCTTCACAACGTTTTATTGCTCCTGGTTCTAAGTCTGTTAAATTGATTCCAAATCTATACGATAAATTCCATTACGTTATTCATTATGTTTATTTAAAAACATGCTTGAAACATGGTTTAATATTGAAAAAAGTTCATAGAGTCATTAAATTCCGTCAAAATGATTATTTAAAACAGTATATTGAATTAAATACATGTTTGAGACAACAAGCTAAATCAACGTTTGAACAAGATTTTTTCAAATTACTTAATAACAGTATATTTGGTAAAACATTGGAAAACAACGCAAAGAAAGTTGATGTTAAATTAGTTAACCAATGGCAAGATAATCATAATTTTACTAAAAAGAAAAATAGTGCAGGTAAACTAATATCGTCCCCTTATTATCATAGCAGCATCATTTTTAGTGAAAACTTAGCAGCTATCCAACTGAAACCAACACAAATAGCATTAGATAAACCTATTTATATTGGTTTTTCGGTACTTGAATTGTCTAAAACTCACATGTATGATTTTCATTATTCAGTAATGAAACCACATTATGGTGATCGATTGCAAATGTGTTATACCGATACAGATAGTTTTATCTATCATATTAAAACAAAAGATTTCTATAAAGATTTAAAAGAACATTTTATTAATTATTTTGACACTAGTAATTTTTCAATAGACAACGAGTATGGTTTACCTTTGATCAATAAAAAAGTACCAGGGTTATTTAAGGATGAAATGGCCGGTAAAATTATATTAGAATTCATCGGATTACGTTCAAAACTTTATTGTTTAAAAACTATTGAAACTGAAATAAAAAAAGCTAAAGGTGTAAAATCATGTGTCGTTCGCGATTTAGAGGTGTCTGACTATAGAACAACTTTATTTTC
>CAUEGO010000054.1:0-24973 GCA_958496205.1 Idaea biselata | reverse complement strand
ACAACGTTGATCTCCTCCGCCGCGCTCGTCACCAGAGGTATCGCGCTATCGGGGAACATACTCTCATATTCTAGCTTTTGGAGTAAATGCTCTGAAACATGGGAAAAATAGATCATCATAATCATAACCAATGGCTGTACTGTACATACAGCCTTTTGTGGGCCTGAGCCTCCTTAAACTTTTTCTTTGATCATTCCCCAACCAACGCCGCTCTCTTCCAGGTCTCAAAGCTAATAATTTTAAGGGCAACTTCATCCATCCACCTAACCTTGGGCCTTCCAATTTCCTTCCGCCTTCCTGCGCTTACCGTCAGATGAAAAAATACATCGTCTGTGAAAATTTGAACTGTCTAGCTATCACGGTTAATAAGATACACCCTGGTGGGTGACAGACAGACAGACGGACAGTGGAGTCTTTGTAAAAAAAAGTCCCGTTTTACACTTTGGGCACGGAACCCTAAAAAACTGTAATGGACTAGACACTACTTGACAATGGATAACAGAGAGAGATGGATTGATTCTGAGAGATGAACAAGATGGAGCGAGACGTAAAAAGTTATTGTATTGTCTGTGTAATCTGTGTAGGTAAACAAGTACCTATGTTTGTTGTTACTTCTTCACGCGAAAAATACTAAACAGATTGCTATAAAAACTTGATATGCAGATAGCTGGAGATCTGGACATAACAACACACTTAACACATAAGACGACCTCTGTGGCGCGTCGTGCGAGAGCGCGACTGCAATGCAGGAGGTTGCGGGTTCGATTCCCGCTGGGTGCAAGTATTTATGCTTAAAAATAAATATTTGTGTCTGGTCTGGGTGTCCTTCTATGTATAATATGTATGTATTTACAAAAGAAAAATAAATATAAGTATTATATCCGTTATCTAGTCACCGTAACACAAGCTTAGTCGCTTACCACGGGGCTAGATGGCGCTGTGTGTTGTTCACAGAATTTATTTATTATTTATTTATAAGTTCTTTTTATCCCGATATTTCTACGGGATCGGGACTTGCGCGGGCGCAACCGCGGGACACAGTCGCTGATATAGCGGTCAAATATTTGCTTTAAACATAAACTTACCCAACAACTGCCGGCAATAAGGGTAGGTGTGTGCGTGTCGTAGCAACAACAACAGGCAGCGTACATCGGCGCGTGCTATCAGTGAGACCAGCGCGGCGGGCGCGGCCGACGCCGCGTCGCAAGCGTCCGCGACGCGACACGCTACCTCGTCCGTCACTATAGGCACAATACAAATAAACTGTATAAGTATTATGTAGTACCTATCTATATGCATTGTTTAGTTTGCGTAGTTACTTTTTTTTTTCTTTATTTACATAGTAGCTTTATTCAATACTTGTGTCAATACTTACAAGTTTCTTCAATATCTTGAGTCAGCGCTTTCAATACGATATCAGATTTCGAAGCAAGATTTAATAAGTATGGTATGACTTCACGTTTCTTTTCTGGTGGACTGTCTTCTTTGATTCCTTCCTAAAACAGTCAAAGATCAGGTAGTAATCTATAACTAAAAAGTCTCAACAATTAAAAGTTCAATATAAAGTGAGACTTACCAAGAACAAATCTCTAAGCGCGGCCCTAACGTGCAACAAGGCTGGAGGGTAGTTTGCTAAATGCGCGAGAACTGCGCGCGCGGCGTCGGGACCGAGCGCCAGCGCGCGCGGCGCCACCAGCGCCGGCTCCGCGCGCCCCACCCAACCCACTGCCCAGGAACAAGCTCTACAACCTAAGGGGAAGAACCCATTCAATCAGCGGTTCTCAGACTTTTTCAGTGATGGACCCCTTTTGGTTTGTTTTTTATGGAGCCGTATGAGAGACAAACGTAGTTTATGTCCATTTTTCATTCATGTTCCTATCCCTATACTTCCTATAGGTACTAAAATAAAGTTAATCCATTCATTTCACATTTTTTTCTTCTCTTACTTTCACGGAGCCTTTACAAAGGGTTTGAGAATGGCTGCATAAGGCAATAACATCTTTTTATTGAGTTAATTAGAAACAGGTATTTTTTCTTGTACACTATTTTCAACTGTACTGTAAGGGGTACTGTTGTAAATAGTGAACAGTAATACCATAAAATGTTAATATCATACCAAGCATCATATCAATGCACTTGGCTCTTTCTTCAGAATTGAGCATCGTCAAGTTTTGAGTAGTAATATCCAGTAGTACTCGCACAGGCTCGGCGTTTTGGAGTGCTGCATCTAAAACAAAAAATAGCAACTATTGTACTATAACTACAACTAAATGAAGTACACAACATTACAGCCGAAAGAATCTGGACGGGCATGGATTCAAAACCTGACAAAGGAGGATTTTTAATGATGCATTTATCCTTTATTTTATAAACAACTAGCTGCAATCCCGCACAAGTCCAAGCACAAGAAAATATAGGAATAAAACGTTGTCTATGTTCCTCACAAAGATGCAAAGTATCTTAATACCAAATTTCATCAAAATCAATCTAGTGGTTTCGGAGATTACCCCCAACATACACACATCAACACCGTCTAGGGATATTCAGAATTTCTCAATTTACTCAAAAATTGTGTTTACTAACAAACAACATGTAGGTATATATTTTTGTAAAGCCTACTTATCAGACTATGATTTAGAATACAACAAAATATTGTTTTAGGCTTAAATATTTTTTTATTTTATAAAACGCAAAAAGTGAAATAATGTTAAATTTAAGATAAAATGTCTATCTAAGGAAAAAAATAAAGTAAAACGAAAATATTAGGTTTTTTTATTTGAAGTTAAAATTAGTAGTCAGTGAAACCACCCATGACGTTAATCATGACCCTGCAACGGTTTTTCATGCTTTGAATCAGGTTGTCAATATCTTGCTGCGGAATATTGTCACAGGTCCTGCTAAGATGCAAAAAAAGTTGCTCTACAGTCGCAACATTTGGAGGCAAATTCCTCAAAGCCCTTCTTTGAAGCATATCCCACGCGTGCTCTATGGGGTTTAGGCCTGGTGACTGCGCGGGCCAGTCTAAGACCGACACGTCGTGCTCCTCTAGCCAGCTGGTCACCACTCGCGCAGTGTGCGGACGGACGTTGTCGTGCATGAGCTTGAAAACTTGGCCCATTTGCAGTCGATGGGGATAGATTATTGGTGCTAGCACCTGATTACGGTATTTTTCGGCAGTCATAGTGTTTCTAATTCAAACGAGGTCTGTTCTTCCACCAATACGAATTCCCGCCCAAACCATAATTGTTCCGCCATGGTATGGATGGACCTCCTGAGGGTGTTGCAGACGGTTGTTACGACCAGAAGCTCGCCATACGCGTATTCTACGTGAATCAGGATGAAATCCGAATCGGGACTCATCGGTAAACAACACTACCGACCACTCGATATCTTCCCAAGGCAAATGTTCTCTAGCCCACTGTAATCTTCGTCCACGATTTCCTCTGCGTAGTGCTAGAGTACGAAGCAGCCTGCGAGAATAAAGGTTAGCTTCGTGCAGTCTTCTCCTCACAGTTTGGTCACTGACAAGCACCTGGTGGTCTGACTGGAGCGTTTGAACCAACTGCATGGCCGTAACATTTGGTTGTCTTCTCGCGGCCACTTGCAAAAATCGGTCTTGTCTTTGGGTAGTTATCCGCTTTCCACCTGGATGCCCTTCAGCCACTTCACCAGTAGCACGATAACGTGACCACAATCTTGATATCACGTTTTGTCTTGTTCCAATCTCCTCGGCAATACTCCGTTGAGTAGCCCCAGCTTGGAGCATTCCTACTGCCCTTAACATTTCGTTCCTTGTTAAATGACGCCGCTGCATGATGCAAACAGTTGTATTAAATTGTAATTAATCAAAAAAAAATTATTAAAACTTCATTTTGTTTAAACAAAATGCTTAAAACTGCGTTAAGTAAATTTAAACCTTTGAACTCGCTACAATAATTGCCGCGCTAATCTTATGTTTTTAATAAAAATTTTAAAATTCAAATTTGGAATCATACAATAAGACCTACACAATAAGGTTCCATTAAAATATTTTTAAATCGGCCAGTATTTTTTAAGTTTAAGAACTTTATATAAAATATCCCTAGACGATGTTGATGTGTGTACATACATACACGTTACCAACATTACCTCTTTATAATATTAGTATAGATAGATAGATGAGATCTTATCTGATAGAATGTGATGATGCACTCTAGATGAAGCATGCTATCTACATACCAAGTTTCATTGCAATCAGTTCAGCAGTTTTTGCATGACAGAGGAACAAACACACATACTTACAAACTCCCACATTTATAATATTAGTTAGTAGCATTTCCCTCATATAACTTTTTAAATGTGATTTCTGTCTATCATTACTATCACTCCCTCATATCTCCTAAACCGCCAAATGGATTTATTAAAAGCTATTGTTTGATTCATCTAATTATAAGACAGTACACTTACTTGGTATATTAGACTTCTTAATAGCAATATCCATGATCAGATTAATGCACCATGGAGCTATGAATGGAGCCCATGATTCTCCGAGCCCACTCAATTCAAGTCCAATCATATTCACACTCTCCAGCGAACCATTTGAATTTATATCACTCTGGAAGTTTGAAAGAACATTAACACACCTATTGTGGATTGCCAAATCATCATTTTGAAGCAAAGACAGAGAAACAGAAATGGACATTATGGAAAATACCCTAGTTTTCCATTTATACTAATAACAATACTTACTTGGTCTCAGAGTCTCAGATCAAAAATGTAAACAGAACTGTCAATATCAAAAAAAAATATATACTATATTGAGCTGTCGCTTTGAGACGAGTTTTTTGTTTTCATTTTTTATATAAGATTCAAAGACAGAGTTATATAAAACTGCTACATAACCTGAAGTTATGGCTTTTATTTTAGTGAAACCTGGCAGACAGACCGAAAGCTCAGTTATTAGCAAACTTCCTATAGCTTTGAGTTGGCAAATAAAATCACATACCCTATCCAGACCCTATCTTGCTTAGTTTTTTGTCTGCACAGAGCTATGTAAAATTACCTGAGCTGAGCTAAACTAACTAAGTTCTTGGTATACAACAGATTGTTGTGATTTGTTTACAAAACTTCTGTGATAGAAATGTTAGAAGCATATATCAAATATGCCTCTAACATTTCCAGCCAAGGAAAAAATAACTCGAATTTTAATCTTTTAACTATATTTCTCACCTCGTAATCACCTTGACTGAGGGACACATTGAGTGCATCGTGGAAAACCAGCCCGAAGTACTCCAGAACAGCATCTCTTGCAGCAGGAAAGTTTTTCAGCAAAGACAGGCCTATTTTAGTTAGCTCCGGAGCGTTTTGAGAGTTGAGTCTCTGCACTCCAGTTATAAAGTTGTTTAAATCGTCTGAGAGAGACGTTTGTGAATTCATTTTCTGTTTAAAATCTACCTAGAACGACTGTACAAAGATCCAAAAGAAAGAAAACCGGTGCTAATCGTAGGATTTCGCTGCGCTGGTCATTTTTTTTTTCAACATTCAAGTTTTGACTTTGACTGCATGCATGTTTGGTTGTCAAACTTGTGACAACCAAACATGCAGTGCTGCCAACACAAAATACTGGCATGGCGGTGAGTTGCATTCACAGATAACTAATATCTAGTCAGGGACAGATAGGCCATTCTATCTATCTATGGTTTTTAAAGTTAGTTTCGTAAAATTCCACCTGTTGGTGGCGAGCGCTAACTCATGCATTGGGATGCAATGCATCACGGAATAAATAACATTAAAGGAAGGGACGTTGATGGAAATATATAACTCAAGACAGTCGCATACATTCTTCTTTCTTTCTTTTTAGGGTTCCGTAACTTAAAAGGTAAAAAGGAACCCTTTTAGGGTCGCTCAACTTTTGCAAAATTATGACTCCCAAAGGGTTAGGCGGGAATAGAGAATAGGGTAAGTTCGCAAAAGTAAGCCCGCGGGCGAAACGACCTATCGTCTTTGCACATTTCATTGATTATTGTAATTTGCAATAGAAATATTGTTTAGAATCTAAGAAAGAAACGAGACGAGTTTACAACATAGAGTAGATACTTACCTTATTTTAGAATTTCGGTACGAATAATAAGAAAATTTTTGGTCTGTATTCTGAGCAAAAATAATAATATAGTTAACATATAAGATACAATGGGTCTCGGCGAGTGTAATTCAAGTTTCCAAAAATCTTAGAATATTAATTAATTGTTAAGTAAGTCTATTATTCCAATCTTGTGTACGAGATAACTTTTAAAAAAAAACTTGGACATAACATATAGACAATCCTTTTTATGATTACGTTACCCCCGTCGAAAGACATGTCTTTGTTTCAGTAAGGATATCATAGGTAGGTAGGCAAGCAGGTATTGTTAAGTAAGTCTATTATTCCAATCTTGTGTACGAGATAACTTTAAAAAAAAAACTTGGACATAACATATAGACAATCCTTTTTATGATTACGTTACCCCCGTCGAAAGACATGTCTTTGTTTCAGTAAGGATATCATAGGTAGGTAGGCAAGCAGGTATTGTAATATAGAATTTATTGAGATACGAGATATTTACTTAGGCAAGCATAGATAGATAGATAGATAGAGAGGTGTTGGTCTAGTGGTAGATTCCCTGACTTTCATTCCGAGAGTCGTGGGTCCGAAACCAGGCCGACCACGCACCGACGTCTTTTTCTGTAAGAAAACGTTATGTGCTAATAACATCGCTCTTACGGTGAAGGAAAACATCGTGAGGAAACCGACATGTCCTAGGACTCACCACGGTCCGATACCATAAGATAATCGCCAATCCGGAGTAGGATCCCGTAGCGTCTTACTGCTTAACCTCTCTAAGACATCGCGTATTAGGGCCCAATTGTGAGGCTAAGTGCAGAAAAAGGCACAGCGAAACTTAACTTAACTTAGGCAAACATATTGACCAAAAAATTAGAAGCCGGGTAAAATATGGTTGTTGGTAAACACTTTGACTGCTGAAAACAGAAACGCGTTTGTTGCGTTTTCGCCGCATCTAAAGGCTTTTCATTATTTTGGGTTGAGCAGCTAACGTGTCAGTCAGGACTCAGGACCCATTAGTGATGGTATAGATTTTACATTTTTAACCCTCCCGATGGTTTTGCGTGTGTCCGCGTGCCAGTCTAGGAGAGTGGTAGGTAAATGGTCCTAAATATAGATTTTTCTTCTGTTCGCGTTATTGGATTGAAATTAGAGACATTTTTCGGTTTTAGTCGCTTGACTTTTATTACTTTTATCAGTAATAAACACGACGCGATTAAAACCGAAAAATGTCTAATCCTAAACAGTTCTTATGAATAAAAAATGGTATAAGAAACCGAAAAATGATTTTCAAATTTCTATACGATACGCCACTAGACATGGTCTTTTTTTTTTAATATTTTACGATATGGTGTCTGATGGTCGTTTCTTATGGTTCCGTACCCAAAGGGTAAAACCGGGACCCTATTACTGAGACTTCGCTGTCTGTTATTAATTCTGATTACTGTCATATGTTTAAGTGACACTTTCCTTAGTAAAAATAATCGTTTGACTTAAGAAGCATTAAAATCAGTCCACCCGTTTCGTCCCTAGAGAGTCACAAATACACATGCATACATAGACTGATAAACACGTAACCCTGTTTATCCGGCTGCAAGGAAAAGATTATGTTTTTCGCGCCTATCTTATATATTTGTAATATTCTCTATTCCTTCGTATCTTCCAAACCACTCAACGGATTTCTTTAATTACGGTATCGTTAGATTTGTCGCATCAGTCCAATGGTTCTTACTCTTACATAGGTGAAATAAAATAAAGTTCAAAATGGCGACCTCCAGACTTAATAGGTACCGGTACCTATTATAAAAAAGAAAAAAAAGACTGACTATGTCGAGTAGGGTTTCGTCGAATAGGTATTTAACAATTATTCTTAGGTTTCCTTGGTCATTTTTCATTTAATTTAACTATTTAGGATCTACAACGACTTAAATTTGGTTAAGAAAACAAAAATTGATTATCTACGAGTAGATTGGGATATCGTTGAATAGGTATTTGAAAATCATGGTTAGGTTTATTTCATCATTTTTCATTTAATCTCACCATTTACGATCTATAGCGATTTAGAGCTGATTATCAACCGTTCATACTGAGACTACCACTTAGTATAACGCAGCGTACTACGTGGGTGATATGATACGAACGCGATTGCGAGGCGATCCGATGCGAATTCAATGCGGTGCGGTGCGATACGCGGCGACTCTGTCCTACGTGCGCGCGAATCGTCCTACACCATTAGCGTTTTCCTCCGCCCGCCGCGCGCCGCCGCCGCCATCGCGTTCGCTTCAAATCGTGCCGCGCCGCATCGCACTTTACGTGCATTTGGTCACGTAGGACACTTCAATAGCTATCGACTGTTCCTTGTTTCCGCGCCGCACCGCGCCGCTTCGCGTTCGCATCCGATCGCCCACGTAGGACGCTGCGTAACAGTCGGCCCCCATTGAATATCTAGAATCTAGACAAACTTTTTCAATACTGGTTGGATGTTGAAAGGTTGCGGTCGGTGAGCCATCTGTCGATAATTAAATGTATAGTTTGCGTTGATTAGGTTAGGATTTTTGGGAATGTATTTTGCAAAATAAATATTTTGCAAAATACATTCCCAAAAAATCCTAAACCTGATAAGAATGCAATCTGTGACTTTCTCGGTCAAAGATTACCCGTGGTTTTACCCGTCGTCGTATTTACTAACATTGCGGTACTATTATGAATGCAGTATTTTTACACTTGTCGAAATATTAAATAACTAACATTATGCGTTTCATATAAAGCAATAAAGTTGAAACAATATACAATAGATGTACTTGTATTCGGTCATGTTTCGTGTTCCTATAGGTACCTAGCTAATAGCTAGCTACCTATTGTATATCACTTGGGGTACTGAACTACGATATGGGGTTGTAAAATCAATATTACGTGCGCACGCGATGCGCAAGCCCGGCCGGGACCGCCCGGCCGCGCTCCCGTCAGCTAGTTAGCCACAGAACTTTAGCTACAACGACGTTTACTTACCTATCTAGTCTATAATAATATGTATACTTGTTCTAACATGACTAGTTATTAAATATTCTAGTACTGACGCAGTACTAGATTTTTTGTCTACGTTTTTAAATGAGAGGGGAAGATACTCAAGACATTGCCACCATATAGACGTTTTAATATGCCGTCGTTCTGCAAACTAAGTCATTTTCCTTGATAGACCTTCTGATACGGAGCGATTTTTTTATGCAATTGAAGTTATTTTTCCTTCAGTAGATATACCTACTATTGTATACTATAGTAGGTAATCATTATTTTTGTAGGCAAAACTTTCAGATTTCTGCAAACTCAAAGCAAGATTCTTTGTAGGCCGATTGACAGTAGTTGGAAATCATTTATAGGTACTTATTCAATCAAGAGAATGGTCCCGGTTGTTATCTCTGATAATAAGTGATAACAGTCATTAAGTCAAGTTAGAGGCCTTAGGGCGACCTGAAAACTCTAACACTAGGTGGGCCACACCACTATACGAAAAGAAGAAGAAATCAAGAGAATTCGTGGTCACCCTAGTGACCACGAATTCTCTCGAATATTAATTCACCCAGGATATAATGGAGAACAGCTAATCTCCTTCATGTTAATGGATATAAGTTATCCATCGTAATATTATTTCCATAAATGTACCAATGCCAATGTGTTCGTGGTTATAACTGCATCTACCTATACTACAGCAAGTAGGTAAGGGAAACAAAGGGGAGCAGTTTGCGCGTGAACGTTGGGCGTCGTTGGTCGGCGCGGGCGAGGCAGGGCGGCGCGCGACGAAGGCCGGAGTCACCCCTCACTGACGCAGGCGCGTTGAACTACGACGCTCACCCGCGTGGGTCGATGAGATAAACGCGCAACCCCGCGCTCTTTGAATTAAATCAATACGTATTTTCATCGATTTTTTGCAGACGCGCCGCCGCAGACCGGCACAGAGGGTCGCAGGCGGTGGTTGCGCGCACTATCATAGTTTAAATATAAACACGTTTGCAATACCTTTTATAAAATTAAGTGTGTTTTAACTAGTCGAAATGCATAATAGTAATATGCAAAACAGTAGTTGTATCAACTTTGTTTATAATTGCTTATAAGGTAAGTTTATCGATTTTTATTGTACATCTGCAGCAGATGGCGTAACTCCGTATTTTAACATTTATTATGCTTTATATTGATATTTTGTTTTACGTTACGGTTAGTTATGGATTTAGGTTCTTATAATAATAAGCACTTAACAATATATACTAAGTTATTTATATATTTTAAAAATAATTAAAATAGCAAAACATCAGTAGTCATCTATTCTATTCATAATTGTTATAATTACAATTATTTTTAAATATACCTAAATCTTTTTTGGTTCTGTTATTTTAAACGGACTTTTATTCAACTTGATGTTTGCGAATTTATTCAGAGCAGCCGGTACATACCTAACCTACTAAGCCGGGCAATACCTACGTTTGAAGAAGTTTGCTCAGTGACGATCTTACATTACTTAAGTTACCTACTTATAGTTTTTAAATATAG
The DNA here is from genome assembly GCA_958496205.1 of Idaea biselata. Lineage (NCBI taxonomy): Eukaryota > Metazoa > Arthropoda > Insecta > Lepidoptera > Geometridae > Idaea > Idaea biselata. The sequence goes on along the minus strand of CAUEGO010000054.1, from coordinate 14,352 downwards.
TTAAGTACTTACTTATCAAAGTTTTATAATTAACACACGAAAAGTTTCGGTTGTTAGCTATAAAACTTTTTTAAATATGTTGCATTGCAATATTTTACGCATTTATGTAGGTATGCATGTACACGTTACGATTAAAATCCGGTTAATTATTCAATCAAAGGGGACGCGCTAGTGGGGCATTACCTCAAATTCAATTAGATCCTTGTCGGTTTTGTCAATGTTATTAGTTTCTATCGTGGGGAAATAAAAATTGAATATTAAAAGCTATGATTAAAAGTATCTATATTTTAAGTAATATTGTTTCATAAAATATGGATATCTTTGTAGCCTTATTAATAAACGTGTAGTAAGCTCGGAGTAGTGGGAAGATGCTTTGTCCTTATCCGTGTCAAGAACTTTCAAGGTTGACAGACAGAAACAAAAAGTGGTAAAATTACTCCGACCTTACTCCACGTTTATTTATAAGGCTATTGAAGAATAACGTTGTAAGTAAACGACGAATATTAACCATACCTTTCCGGCTTTCCGTAACACCTTGTACGCGAGCGAATAATAAGACCGGAAATGTCAATCAACTCCTGTTTACTTTTTGTCAAAAAAAAATAGTATTCAATCAATCAAAAATCAAGCTGACAAAAAAAAAACAACAATTTCAAACAAAACTGAAATGTTTTCACCGATCGAACTTCTGTTTTCCTGTCGTTAGATTTGTATTCCATGGAGTGTTTTAACCATGTTTTAACCTAAAACTCATAATGATCCAGATGGAAATGGCGAGAGCACATTCAGAATGACTTCAACGGACACGTACCAGTTAAAATGGCACTCGCACAGCGCCCATTTGAACGGTTCCGTGGCGGCTTTGCTCCGCTCGGAGCGGTTCACGGACGTGGTGCTGTGCACGATGGACGGCTCGCAAATACCCGCACACAAGTTTATATTGAGCTCGTGCAGTGTTTACTTGAGCAGTCTCTTCGATGGGCAGAGGTCGGTGATGCGGATGGGGGGCATGCTTTATGTAGTCCTCCCGTCCGAAATTACGACGAAAGCTTTGAAGATACTTGTGGAGTATATGTATAAAGGTTAGTTCTATGAAATAAAAACAAAACTTACTATCTAATATCTACCTTTCAAAGTAGCTGCGCCCTGCGGGCTCATCTACTTATGTCCCGGTTCCGCGGGAATATCGGGATCAAAAGTAATTTATGACCTTTTCCAAGGTCCCATCTATCTCTATACCAAAATTTATCAAAATCGGTTTAGCGGTTAAGCGTGAAAACTAGGAGACGGACAGTGAAAACTACTTCCGCATTTAAGTATAGTATTAGCATAGGACTCACTGGGTCCCGCGGTTTTACCTGAAAAACCCTTTTTTATTGGATGCCTCCATTATATAAAGAACACTCCAAACTTCAGCTCCCTACTATCAGCGGTTTGGGCTGTACGTTGATCAGTCAGTCAGTGAGTCGTACCTACAAACTACATAAAATACACTAATACTATCTAAGTACCTACCGCTTTTTACTTTCTCTTAAAGTTTTCTGTCATTGAAGAAAACAACACTTTTCAACCTAGCATTTATTTTCCAAAATAAAATAGATTATAATCATTTATTTTTGTTCCACTATACATGAAAAACATCGACAACAAAATAGAATAAAGCACCTTAACTAGACTAGACAAGTACAGTGAACAAAAGCCCCAGCTACCTACCTAAAACCTAGTTAAAATAAGTACTTACCTGCTTATCGTCTGCAACCCATAATATAATTTAATTGTATTTTCAGGGGAAACTACAGTCTCAAATGAGGTCCTTGATACAGTTCTTAAAGCTGGCGAAGTCCTCAAGATCCGAGGATTATGGAGACAGACTGAAGATGGCGATTCCACAGCAAACTCCACAGAGAAAACAGCAGTCACTACTCCAACAATTACAGTCAACAAACAGACTGTCACTAAGAAACCGGAGGACTTGCAGCCTAAAATAACTGTGAAAAAGGATGATAAGATTATTAAGTTTAATCAGGTTCAAACTCAAGGGGTTACCAGGTTATTGTCCCTTTTTTTTCTCCTTTATCTGCTATCAGTCTTTCGACTATGATCAGATGTTGTGTAGGGAAATTCAGGCAGTGTTCTCCCTTCACTAAAGAAGACCCTTTTCATTAAATGTCAGCCAGCTACATGATGTGCCTTCTCCTAAGCCTTCCTGTAATCTTACTTTTTGTTATTGAAATAAAATAATTATGAATTCTGTGAACAACACACTGCGTCATCAAGCCCGTGGTAAGCTACTAAGCTTGTGTTATGGTGACTAGGCTAAGGGATATAATACTCCAATTTCTTTTGTAAATACATATTATACATAGGAAGACACCCAGACCAGAAACAAATATTTATGTTTTTAAGCATAAATACTTGCACCCGGCGGGAGTCGAACCCGCAACCTTCTGCATTGCAGTCGTGCTTTCGCACGACGCGCCACAGGGTCGTCATCGTGTATTTACTTGTAAAGACACACATATTATACATATATAGACACCCAGAGCATAAATACTTGCACCCGGTAACCGCAACCTTCTGCATTGCAGACAAAATAAATAAACACATCTTTCCAGGCCAATGTTCATAGGGCCTCCCAAACTAGTCTTCATCAAGACCTCTGAAGGTGGAACGCAAGCGGCCTTACGTCCCGGGACACCATTAGCTGGGAAAGCGCAGACAATCCTCGTAGCGCCCGCGCCTACAACTGAAACGACGGCAATAAACAGTTCCATATCTTCTATTTCGGCTCTGAATACTGTTAGTTTGGCTGCACAGTCCAATACTATTACAGGTAAGCTACCTACCTACCTAATTTTTTTAGGATTCATAACCCAAAGGGTAGAGCGATGTTGGTCTAGTAAGTAGTTGATACAGCGACTTTCATTCCGAAGGTCGTGGTTTTCGAATCCAGGCCGACCACACCAATGTCTTTTTTTTTAAGAAAAAAATAAGTTCGCTATTAACATCGCTCTTACGGTGAAGGAAAACATCGTGAGGAAACCTACAGTTTAAAGTCACGCAAAAAGGCCCAGTTATAGGGTTAGTTGCGGAAACACACAGTCAAAGTAAAAAAACCCAAAGGGTAGAAACGGGACCCTATTTCTGAGACTCTGCTCTGTCTGTCTGTCACTAAGCTGTATCTTATAAACTGTAATAGCTAGACAGTCGAAATCTACGCAGATGTATTTCCCAAGCGGCTTTAACAACAAAATACTAAAAACAAATATTTAAGGGGGCTCCAATACAACAAACGTGATTTTTCAAAGCAACGTAAGCGTGACTAATATTTACCTCTGGCGCCATCTATTGATAAACTGGCTGGATACTGCCATTTACCCACACCAACAGCACACATCTAAAGAAATTCGTGTACACATCACTATTCTTCGACGTGTGCTGAAATTGTGGACAAAGGCAGTCTGTATATACAAAATGTACTAAAATAACAGATATCGCAATAACGTGTCTGATATTTTCGACCAACAATAACGCGTCTATGTTGGAGAGCTTTAATTTTACAATGGTAACACAATAAAATAAAACACCAAATTGTGGGTAGATGTCACCGGATCAAAAAAACATCCTACCCTCACTCAGTTAATTCAAGTATAACCGCCAGTTTACAACAAGTTAACGCCTTGTAAAACCAACTGCTGTTCATTCAAATTTCCGTTGTTGTTGGAAGCAGTCGTTAGGTCAAGTTAAGAGGCCATAGTGCGACCTGACAACTCTAACACTAGGTGAGCCACCACTACTAAAAGAAGTTCAATTACCGGTGAACATTTACATTAAGAAACTAGTAGCATACATTGCATTATAGAGTCAATTTCACAAAAACAGTCTCTCAGCCGTTACTAGAAGAAACTTTATCAAATAGATAGATAGTACACCACTGTGTCCACTCAACTTTTCCGTGAAAATTTTGTAATACATGCCACTAGTTTCGTAATGTAACCCCGGTTTCATAGAACTGGACTGGTCTATATTAAAGACTAATAGGAGGAGAAAGATCGCCTGTTATTAGTCCATTCCAAACTAGTCTTTGACGGACGAGCTTCACCAGTTCTAAAGTCAAACTGTTCGGTAAATTATTCGCACATCTTTAAAAAAGATGTATCAAAATTCGAACGTCCGCGTCGGTGTTAAAATACCCACCGTTTTAGTAATGTAACCCCGGTTTACTGTTCCTTTCACTCCAGTATCATCGCCAACAACGACAGACGATTCCGACGATGTGCCTCTCCCTCGGATATTGCGTCGAGCGGCAGTCGAGAGAAAGTACGGGAAGAGACAAAAGACTGATTCGGATGACAAGGATAACAGCAAGGATAGCGACGTTGACAAGGAATCTGGAAGTAAGATATCATGTCATACTGTAGCCGTGCGCCGCATTCGCCCGCGTAATTCCTGGTCTCGCGGGAATATCGGGATCAAAAGTAGTTTATGTCCTTCTCTAAGGTCCGATCTACCTTTATGCCAAAATCGGTTCAGCGGTTTAGGAGTGTAAACGCAAAAAGACAAACACAATTACTATCGCATTTATACTATTAGGAAGGATTTTTAAACTGTAGCGGTTATACCCGCGTGAGCCTTTCGTCTGTCGAGTGCAAGATCGCGTTAGTAGTAAGTGTCATACGTGAACGAAAGGAGGTAGTCCGATACAGACGCCCCTAACTGTCATCAATCACCTACCCGCAATCTCCAGTCTTGTGAACAAGCCAGTTAATATTACTAGCGAAATATCGAGGTAACAAATTCAAACATGGTAAACATCTTGTTTTCAAATAATATTTGCAGTAAAAACAATTAACGTTTAAAATCGTATATTGAACAGGCTACTTTTTATCCAAATATTCCCGCGGGATCGGGACTTCTGTGGGTGAAACCCAGGACTGCTAATGTAAAGTAAAATTACTGCAGACAAATCTCAGCAAACCATAAAAATCAACTTCTATTCCCCAGAAAAGCCGTCCATCAAAGAGCCCCAAGTCACAACGGAGATACAAATAAAGGATGAGCCTCAGGAGTGGGACGCTAGCAGCATCGAGGAGGAGGAGCGGTCTATCGCTGAGATGTTTCAAACCGAGATGAATGTCAAGTCGGAGCCCATTGATGATCTTGATATAGAAGAAGAGAGCCTTGTAAGTGCATAAGGTCAACCGGGGGAAATGCGTCTATGGGGCAAATGCGACAAGCATCAATTTACCGGACTTACAATTGTTATATTGATAAAATAGCCAATCATGATAAAGGAGAAAAAAATCTATAAAATTGTAGATGGCGATTTTATCAATATAACAAATTATAAGTCCGGTAAATTGATGTTTGCCGCATTTGCCCCATAGACGCATTTCCCTGGTTACTTGATATTCATACATTTTCTTACACATCGCCTTTTTTAGGGTACAAAAGGGAACAGCAAACCAGGCTGTATCTCATGAACCATGATAGCTAGTAGATAGATGAAATTTATAAAGATGATGTTTTTCTGTAGCGTCTATTACAACAAACAAATATTTAAGTGATCTACTACTAAATCGGTAAAGTTTTTACCCCTGGATCGAGTAAAGATGCGTTGTTGGTTCCAATACTACTCAGCGTCGACCATGCGACGCTAAGTGGGATTGGTTGTGGTTTCCTTTAAAATATTTATTTCATGTCAATGGAACTGAACCTCTAGAGAATAAATCCTCATCACATGGGTAGTCGGTCACATTAACTAAGTAAACCTCCCCCCCCCCCCCCCCCCACAGATCTACAGTCCGCTGGCGTGCGAGCTGTGCGCGGAGGTGTTCACGGTGCCGGCGGCCTGGGTGCGCCACGTGCAGGGCCACGACCACACCACCACCGCCAGGAAACGGAAACATCGCTCTGCTGTGAGTACATGTACCGCTGTGTAGTGTCCCACAGATGTACAGGCAGCAGACTTTCCTACTGCGCCGACCCCAAATAATTTGGGGTGTAGCGGACCCCGGGCTTCGGAGACTGATGGAACCGGGAACATCGCTCAGATGAGAAGAGAGATTTACAGTACAGGGCGTGCTTTGGCGAGAAGGCAAGAGACCGGCGCCCGCGCCGTGTGACTACATTACTCGTCATTGTAATGTACTCGCAGACTCAAAAATCTTAATTTGCCCATATTATAAAAAAGTAATTATTGAGCTTCGGCTTACAAAAGGTGGTGTAAGAAATGTTTTGATTTTATGTTATTGAGTTTCAATAGTACCTAAACAACATTCAACCTAAAGTCCAATGAAAAGAAGACACAAGTTTTTATGCAGTGATCATGTGATTCACATCGGCGCATATTTAGAACTATGATGGAACCGGAGCAATAATCTATTATACTATAATCCTTACTAACATTATAACCGCGTAAGTTACTCTGTCTGTCTGTTTAAATAAGTTTGTAAATTAAAAAAACACTAGATATCACATCCACAAACACACAACCCGCCCAACTCCATCCGACCCGATATCTATGTATCAAGATGGCGATGTGGTCAACATCGCAATATTTACTTATGTTTATATCTTTTTGAACTGTTCCAGAGTGACGATACAGAAGAAACGATGGCGTTGCTTCGATGCGACTTGTGTCAGAAACACTTCCCGAACCCCGCCGAGTGGGTGCGGCATATACAGAGCACGCACACGGAGACAGGTGAGTTTTAAATGCTTCTGAAGTTATATTATATTGGTATTTAAACTTTATTGAGTTTATGTGGCGTCTTTTTATGTATATTGTAACACAAACTGTTTATTCAATAAATAAAAATAATAAATAATAATAATAATTTACCAAAAAAAACTATTTACAATTCCAATATAATATTTATTTCATATTATGAAACTTGTAAACATTATTTAGTGTTAATCCACACTTAGGAAACTGCAAAGTTCGCCGGTAGATGTCACTACGGCCTTACTCGCAAGAACACACAAGGGGGTGCTTTCTTAATTTCGATCTGGCGGGAGGGCTACCCGTGGCGAAGCGGTCAAATACGTTGTTTCGGATTACCAATAGTCGCGGGTTCGAATCTCGCCAGGTACTAAAGTTTTAGAAAGCATTTTTTCAAAAAAGCATTATGAAACTTATTAAACATTTCCCAAATTACTTTTTAACTTAGTTCTACGCTAAGCACACGCTTGTATCTTAGTAACCGAGATACCAGTATAATAATGAAGAGAACATCTAATAATTATTCAGAACATCTAATCTAATATATAAAATTTCCATGTCACGGTGTTAGTTACCGTACTCCTCCGAAACGGCTTGACCGATTTTTATGAAATTTTGTATACGTATTCAGTAGGTCTGAGAATCGGCTACTATCTATAATTTATAAGGCAAAACAACGTTTGCCGGGTCAGCTAGTAATATCTATTATTTAGACTAACATACAATATATATCGAGGGGTGGAAAGCAAAACGTATGAAGCGTCATTTTGTAAACTGTTCAGTAGAGGCATTTAAAGTTTAAATTATCATAAAAAAATACTATTAAAAACTTCTTTTCTAAAATTCTTTTCGTATAGTGGTGTGGCTCAGCTAGTGTTAGAGTTTTCAGATCGCCTGAAGGCCTCTAACTTGACCTTACGACTGCTATCCGATATAACAACCGGGACCAACTGCTTAACGTGCTTTCCGAAGCATGGAGGAGGTCGACAAAATGATTTTTTGTCACACAAATTATCAGTCACCCATCCAAGTAATGACAGCGCCAAGCGTTGCTTAACCCGCACGACCGTTTAAGATCGGCAGGTGCAGCTAGGCCAATTAGCTCCTCTATGAAATACTGACTGCACACGTACTATGTACCACGTACTATGTAATGATATAAAATCTGGCAGACTGCATACGAATCGAATTAGTCGTACGTATACCTACTGATTCGTGTGCAGTTAATATTTCATAGTATTTTTTTCTGATCATTTAAAGTTTAAGAGGACAGTCTCCATTCTCTTTCTCCATACAAACGTAGTCGACGCATAGTCATGACAGATATAGGTTTTATGGCATAAACATATTTGCTCTAATGTCTTTATCCAGGGAGGAAAACGTCGACTACATTTGTATGGAGAAATAGAATGGAGACTGTCCTCTTAAATGGCATTTTTTTTAAAAATTACAAATGTTATTTGACAAAGAATTTGATATTATAGATTGACTGCAATGATATCGAGATTATATTTTGTATAATATTATTACGAGAATAGAAAATCAGTGTGTTGTGTTTTTTTATGTAGGTAAATAGAAATAGAATTGGTACGCGAGGGAAACGGCGGGATCCAACTAGCCTACAATGAAATATGGGGCAATTCTATTACAGGAATATCTCTCCTGGACGCATCGACTCGCCCGTCAAATTATTCCTTGTAATTTACCTGGGGCCTGATTATGTAACTTTGTTTCTATCAAATTTCGATTGAAATTGTTGATTTTGTCATTTTTCACGTCTCATTCAGTCACTAACAAATTGTCATTGCAATTAAAACTAGCGACTCCTAGTTACTATAAAATTGTATATCCATAAACGCCAAAAAAATAAATAAATTTGTATAAATTATATTTTCATTTCTAAAATCAACATAAAATTAAAAAAAAAATTTTGTTGCCATAATGTTTTACCAAAAACTAAAACCAAACACATGTAGGGCGGCAAAATGAGCAAGCTCAGCATATGCTACGAGACGCACATCCATCCTCACATTTTTTTCAATTTCAATTGATTCAACCGAGATTTGTTAGCAACACAGCGACGACGCTTGTTCTATATTGTCTGTTGTATAACATAGCTGAAATCTGATTGTTATGTATGTGGCACTTTCTCGACAATCGAACCATACTGCTATCCTATCTGACACATTTCTATAACTCTTCACTTTATAACTAAATCTCGAGAAGAAACGACGCATGCAGACATCGCTGTACTATACATCGGTCGCTTGCACGAAGAATTTCGTACATCAACCTCTGCATCTCTGTCGCTCCTCGGTAAATATCGCAAGGATATTGCGAGACCAGACAGGAGCGATAGACGAGACACATATTATCCTCTTATTACAATTACAGAACGGATCAAAAGCGAAACCATGATTTATTGTCAGGTTTTAATTCTTAATTAATCCGTTTACGGAAGGCTTCAAGTATATACAAAATTAAATATTTTTGGCAAACAAGTTATTTGATAGTTTACCTTATTTGAACACATTTCTCGTCTTCCCGAAGGTTTCCGTAACCTGACTTTAAACTTAATTCACATTTAGACTCGTTCTGAAATGAGAGGGTTTCGTGGGCCCCTCTGTAATAAAGGGAAGAGAGGTTAATGTACGAACTCTTTCATACAAAGCGGCAGACGTATACAGACATTCCAAAATTAACACAAATAAATGATCTATTTCCTTTATAAAAGTAATATCCCTTACATGACATGACGGTCACTTCAGTTATGTTAAGATATCTAAGTACCTACCTACCTACCGTTTATTCTAAATTTATAATACCTAATCTATGGTTCGGTGTTCGATTGTCTAGAATTGGCCATATCAAACAACAGTGCACCACCCAAACGTCACAATCGTTTCACAGAGGGCGTCCAAAACAAGACTTGCTCGCATTGCAAGAAGACCTTCCCATCGCATGCTTCCATGCTTATACATATGCGGACGCATACAGGTCAGATTCTATTACCCACTTAGTTTTTAGAAAATGTCATGATGATTTATTCTTAAAAGTGTCTCCTATACTGAAGAAAAGAACAGAACGGGCACAATTGGCTGTGGCCTGTGGCGCAATTGGCTAGCGCATTACACGGAATGTGAAGGTTGCAGGTTCAAGTCCTGTTTGGTGCAATTTTTTAAAAAGCATTTCCTTAAATATTATGGTTTTTGAAGCGTTTGCCTTCTCTTGTTGGGTTTGTATGTACCCAGCTTATGACATCTCTCTACGTCACGCCATGCGCGTCTGTTGTGACTTGTACTTATAGAAATCAGGGATTATTTAACTCAGTCACTGTTATAAATCCCAAATACTTTTTCTCAAATACTTCCTTCATTATAATCTAGATGCAACATAATATGCAATGCAAGCGGAAGCAACTTTTGATTAATGTTATTTATGGCGCTGTAATTCTTGAGACATGTTAGATGGTGTAAGCTTGCCCAGCACCTATACCACCCAATTTAGTTGACCATGCCTAGAAAGAGGAAAGACTGGTTAATATGTCCGTCTGTAGCCTAAACCGTAGGTTTCCTCATGATGTTTTCTTCACCGTGAGAGCGATAGCTCAAATGTCAGTTACATTATCTAACAAACCACACCTTATTTTCAACTAGTCAAAAACGAGTCCTTATAATTAAAACCAGGTGAACGTCCATTCGTGTGCGGTCTCTGCAACAAGGGTTTCAACGTGAAGTCCAACCTACTGCGTCATCTACGCACATTGCACGACCAGATCATAAGCCCGGCCGGAGTCGACAGCGACGACGAGATTGCGACCACCAGCGCCGCGCCGGGACCCAGCGACGTGAAGCGGGAGACCTGAGGGCGAGGAGGGGGGGCAGGTAACACCTCCTTTCTTGTCAGATAGAGGAGGAGGGGAGTGCGACGACCAGCGCCACGCCGGGACCCAGCGACGTGAAGCGGGAGACCTGAGGGCGAGGAGAGGGGGCAGGTAACACCTCCTTTCTTGTCAGATAGAGGAGGAGGGGAGTGCGACGACCAGCGCCACGCCGGGACCCAGCGACGTGAAGCGGGAGACCTGAGGGCGAGGAGGGGGGGCAGGTAACACCTTCTTTCTTGTCAGATAGAGGAGGGGAGTGCGACGACCAGCGCCACGCCGGGACCCAGCGACGTGAAGCGGGAGACCTGAGGGCGAGGAGGGGGGGCAGGTAACACCTCCTTTCTTGTCAGATAGAGGAGGAGGGGAGTGCGACGACCAGCGCCACGCCGGGAACCAGCGACGTGAAGCGGGAGACCTGAGGGCGGGGAGGGGGGGGCAGGTAACACCTCCTTTCTTGTCAGATAGAGGAGGAGGGGAGTGCGACGACCTGCGCCACGCCGGGACCCAGCGACGTGAAGCGGGAGACCCGAGAGCGAGGAGGGGGGGCAGGTAACACCTCCTTTCTTGTCAGATAGAGGAGGGGAGTGCGACCACCAGCGCCACGCCAGGACCCAGCGACGTGAAGCGGGAGACCTTAGGGCGAGGAGGGGGGGAAGGTAACACCTCCTTTCTTGTCAGATAGAGGAGGGGAGTGCGACGACTAGTTCTACCTTCTCCTTTCTTGTTAGATAGTACTATGAATGTTGTTTACTAACTTTGTGTGTTTCTCTAAGAAAGTTTCACTATATTCAATCTATTGTAGGCCATTGTAATATGGTTGAAACGTTGAGTTTAAAAAATAAATAATGATACGCGATTAAGACCCGGGAACATGTAACTTTATTTTTCATTCAAAATTATCTTTCATTATCTTTCATGGTACAACCTGGGCTGAGGCCAAAAAGAATACGGAACTTGGACTTCGACATATTAGTAACTGGCTTAACCATAACATGCTTACACTCAATGTTTCCAAATCCCAATTTATGCTATTTTCAATGACCCAGAGAACTATGCCAATTGAACACTTCAATATAAAAATACATTCTTGTCATAAATTAAATGAACAGACTTGCCAATGTAATTCATTAAGTAGAACGAACACCATTCGCTATCTCGGCGTTCTGCTAGATGAAAATCTTGCTTGGGACCCACATATAAAACATATAGCAGATAAAACCAGAAAGTTAATCTTTGTTTTTAAAAAATTGAGACATGTTGCGGACGCTTCTACTTTAAAAATGGTTTACACGGCTTTAGTTGAATCAATTGTCACTTATTGTAACACAACGTGGGGTGGAGCATGCAAATCATACCTTCTAAAACTCGAAAGAGCTCAACGAGCGATATTGAAAGTCATGACTTTCAAACCCTTTCGGTATCCCACAGACAAATTATACTCAGAATGCGGCGTACTTACCATCCGACAACTGTTTATAAGAAATTCTGTAATGGATCAACATCAAAAACTGGAATATGATCCTGAACTTTTAGTAAAAAGGCAAAAGCATAAAGTATGCAAAACAACCCGGTTTAGAACATTCTTTGTTAATAAATTCCTTTGTTATCTAGGTCCCATGCTTTACAATAAATTAAATAAAATTATAGATATATATCCTCATAACAACCTTAAGTGCAAAGAACTCATAGTAGCTTGGTTAAAAAACCAAACATATGATGACACTGAAGATTTATTTACTTTAATAAGTTAACAATAATCTCCGTTAAACTGCTCTTATTTTCACTAAACCTACAATTTACGTATGTATTTAAACATATCTACATAGAATACAACTAAATATGTACATATAATTAATAATTATGTAGCCAGAAGTCAAATGTTCCTATAGCCGTACACATTCCTAAACATTGAATTAAGTTCGTAGTTATAGTGGTCAACTCATCGTAAGTAAACAACATGATCGGTACGTACGACTTCACAGTACAAACCGGTGGTGCATTGATTTACAATCTTTGGAATGTGGCGGTAGTTAATAAACTCCACAGAAAAAAATATGTAATTAATGTCTTAAGTGTTTTTATTTGGAGTAGATATGATATTTTGTGTTAGTGTTTATGTTATTTTACCTATACGAAGCCTAAATGTGAACGTATTTCGATGTCAAAGAGGAAGGAACTATCGACTGAGATATATAATGGGCTTATTCCGAAAAAGCCCAAAATACCTACAAATCTATTGTTCTCTAAACTTTTGACTTTCATACAAGTATTCCTAACCGGCCCAGGAAATATTTAGTTATAAAAATTAAATGTAGAAATAGTTTCATACATCGTTTCCAATTTGTCCCACGGTAGTTCTAGTACTGTTAGCAAGACAAGTATTCTATAAAGTAAATGATTGACTTGTTTTTAGGGTTTTTTTTATTATCGTATGTTGAAGGTATTACGAAGGTGAAAAGAGTTTAAAGTTTAATTAAACAATGAGAAATATATATTGTATAAACTTTGGACATAGGTAGGTACCTATTTTTAACTAGGTATACGTAGTAAGTATTATTATGGAAATTACATTAATATACGTAGAATGTGCCATCTATACTACGAAACTCATATTGAAGGAACTTAGATCTTACACAAAAAATAATAACAATCAAATCAGTAATCAATCAGCTTTTATTAGTTAGGATTTTGGCTGGACAGTGTCGCTTAATAAATAATAATACCTAATACCCAAATATAAGCTAACAAACATTCGTAGTATCAAGTAGGTATTACACACTTATTACATGATTTACAAAGAATTTCAAATCAATAAATTTCACAATATTTTTGCATTTTGAAAAAGGCAAAGGTAAACAAACAAAATAATAACAGAGCCATTTTACGTAAACATGCTTGAATTAACGTGGCAACAAATGATAAAATGAATTATTCATTAACAAACAAATCAGCAAGCAGATGTTAGCAGAACTTACAGTAACACTAAATGCAACAAATTTTTATAAAATCTGAAATCAATAACAGAAAAGGAAACATTACAATAATAGTAAACAATTTGCAACACCTAATTAATTCGAATTAATAAAATATAAAGAATAAAACAAGATAATCTATAAATAAAATTACTTAGTAGGTACATCAGTTTGATCACACAATTTTAGTAAGTATTTCAATGATATAAATATAGTTAAAAATTATACATATTTGTAAAGAAATTTAAACAATGAGATATACAGTATTGCAAAAGTGTGCAATAGTTACATATTTTTAAACGTTAATTTGTAAATGAATAATTTGACTTACCTTGTCTCAAATAACTCGTCTTGATTCCTGTTTCACTGAATTGAGAAATTGTTAATTCATACTTAAATTTTTCTTACTGTCTGTACCTACTTCGAAATTTGCGGGCCGATTAGGAAAAAAAAGTAGGTATCACGGGTAGGTATGAGTACATATTTTTGGGCCGATTTGGAAAAAAATTTGGGCTAAATTGGAATAAGCCACAGGCTCGGCCTAGTTCAGTCGGTAGTACCAAATAAGTAAATACAACACTACCTACTCCGTCAGGTAAATAACAACTACTTTTTATTACTGGTACTATTTACTTATAATATTTGTCTGTAAATTATTGAAATAAAGATTTATTATTATTATTATTAACTATGTTAACAAATCGTGTAAATTCACACGATTTGTTTATATTCAATCCATTGTCCAGTACCTACCCGTACACACCTTTGTTTAC
>CAUEGO010000053.1:0-46774 GCA_958496205.1 Idaea biselata | reverse complement strand
CATCGAGATACAGAAAATTTACATGAAAAATATTTGATTGAGGTTTATGTGGTTGGTGGAGCGTTAGGAGCCTCATAGCCACTTTTTTATAGCACTGCCTAGGTACTATGGACTGTTACCTATAATTCTAGGCCAAATTTGATGCGATTGGAGCGGGATAGCTAGGTGTAAAACACCTCCATCCATCGAGAAACAGAAAATTTGCATGAAAAATATTTTTATTAAGTTTCATTGGGTGGTGGAACGTTAAGGAGCCTCATAGCCACTTTCTTATAGCACTGCCTAGGTACTATGGACTGTTACCTATAATCCTAGCCCAAATTTGATGCGATTGAAGCGGGATAGCTAGGTGTAAAATACCTCAATCCATCGAGATACAGAAAATTTACACGAAAAATATTTGATTGAGGTTTATGTGGTTGGTGGAGCGTTAGGAGCCTCATAGCCACTTTTTTATAGCACTGCCTAGGTACTATGGACTGTTACCTATAATTCTAGCCTAAATTTGATGCGATTAGAGCGGGATAGCTAGGTGTAAAACACCTCCATCCATCGAGAAACAGAAAATTTGCATGAAAAATATTTGTATTAAGTTTCATTGGGTGGTGGACCGTTAAGGAGCCTCATAGCCACATTCTAATGGCATTTTTAAGGTACTCTGACGTATTACCTTTAGTGCTAGCCCAAATTTGATGCGATTGGAGCGGGATAGCTAGGTGTAAAACACCTCCATCCATCGAGAAACAGAAAATTTGCATGAAAAATATTTTTATTAAGTTTCATTGGGTGGTGGAGCGTTAAGGAGCCTCATAGCCACTTTCTTATAGCTATGCCTAGGTGCTATGGACTGTTACCTATAATCCTAGCCCAAATTTGATGCGATTGAAGTGGGATAGCTAGGTGTAAAATACCTCAATCAATCGAGTTACAGAAAATTTACACGAAAAATATTTGATTGAGGTTTATGTGGTTGGTGGAGCGTTAGGAGCCTCATAGCCACTTTCTTCTAGCACTGCCTAGGTACTATGGACTGTTACCTATAATTCTAGCCTAAATTTGATGCGATTGGAGCGGGATAGCTAGGTGTAAAACACCTTAACCCATCGAGATACAAGAAATTTGTATGAAAAATATTTGTATTAAGTTTCAGTGGGTGGTGGAGCATTATGGAGCCTCATAGCCACTTTCTAATGGCACTGCCTAGGTACTCTGATGTATTACCTTTAGTGCTAGGCCAAATTTGATGCGACTGGAGCGGGATAGCTAGGTGTAAAACACCTCCATCCATCGAGAAACAGAAAATTTGCATGAAAAATATTTTTATTAAGTTTCATTGGGTGGTGGAGCGTTAAGGAGCCTCATAGCCACATTCTAATGGCATTTTCAAGGTACTCTGATGTATTACCTTTAGTGCTAGGCCAAATTTGATGCGATTGGAGCGGGATAGCTAGGTGTAAAACACCTCCATCCATCGAGAAACAGAAAATTTGCATGAAAAATATTTGTATTAAGTTTCATTGGGTGGTGGACCGTGAAGGAGCCTCATAGCCACATTCTAATGGCATTTTCAAGGTACTCTGATGTATTACCTTTAGTGCTAGGCCAAATTTGATGCGATTGGAGCGGGATAGCTAGGTGTAAAACACCTCCATCCATCGAGAAACAGAAAATTTGCATGAAAAATATTTTTATTAAGTTTCATTGGGTGGTGGAACGTTAAGGAGCCTCATAGCCACTTTCTTATAGCACTGCCTAGGTACTATGGACTGTTACCTATAATCCTAGCCCAAATTTGATGCGATTGAAGCGGGATAGCTAGGTGTAAAATACCTCAATCCATCGAGATACAGAAAATTTACACGAAAAATATTTGATTGAGGTTTATGTGGTTGGTGGAGCGTTAGGAGCCTCATAGCCACTTTTTTATAGCACTGCCTAGGTACTATGGACTGTTACCTATAATTCTAGCCTAAATTTGATGCGATTAGAGCGGGATAGCTAGGTGTAAAACACCTCCATCCATCGAGAAACAGAAAATTTGCATGAAAAATATTTGTATTAAGTTTCATTGGGTGGTGGACCGTTAAGGAGCCTCATAGCCACATTCTAATGGCATTTTTAAAGTACTCTGATGTATTACCTTTAGTGCTAGCCCAAATTTGATGCGATTGGAGCGGGATAGCTAGGTGTAAAACACCTCCATCCATCGAGAAACAGAAAATTTGCATGAAAAATATTTTTATTAAGTTTCATTGGGTGGTGGAGCGTTAAGGAGCCTCATAGCCACATTCTAATGGCATTTTCAAGGTACTCTGATGTATTACCTTTAGTGCTAGGCCAAATTTGATGCGATTGGAGCGGGATAGCTAGGTGTAAAACACCTCCATCCATCGAGAAACAGAAAATTTGCATGAAAAATATTTGTATTAAGTTTCATTGGGTGGTGGACCGTTAAGGAGCCTCATAGCCACATTCTAATGGCATTTTCAAGGTACTCTGATGTATTACCTTTAGTGCTAGCCCAAATTTGATGCGATTGGAGCGGGATAGCTAGGTGTAAAACACCTCCATCCATCGAGAAACAGAAAATTTGCATGAAAAATATTTTTATTAAGTTTCAGTGGGTGGTGGAGCGTTAAGGAGCCTCATAGCCACTTTCTTATAGCACTGCCTAGGTACTATGGACTGTAGACTATAATCGTAGCTCAAATTTGATGCGATTGGAGCGGGATAGCTAGGTGTAAAACACCTCCATCCATCGAGAAACAGAAAATTTGCATGAAAAATATTTGTATTAAGTTTCATTGGGTGGTGGACCGTTAAGGAGCCTCATAGCCACATTCTAATGGCATTTTCAAGGTACTCTGATGTATTACCTTTAGTGCTAGGCCAAATTTGATGCGATTGGAGCGGGATAGCTAGGTGTAAAACACCTCCATCCATCGAGAAACAGAAAATTTGCATGAAAAATATTTTTATTAAGTTTCATTGGGTGGTGGAGCGTTAAGGAGCCTCATAGCCACTTTCTTATAGCACTGCCTAGGTACTATGGACTGTAAACTATAACCCTAGCCCAAATTTGATGCGATTGGAGCGGGATAGCTAGGTGTAAAACACCTCAATCCGTCGAAATGCAGAAAATTTGCATGAAAAATATTTTTAGTAAGTTTCAGTGGGTGGCGGAGCGTTAAGGAGTCTCATAGCCACTTTCTTATGGCACTTTTTAGGTACTTTGATGTATTACCTTTAGTGCTAGGCCAAATTTGATGCGATTGGAGCGGGATAGCTAGGTGTAAAACACCTCCATCCATCGAGAAACAGAAAATTTGCATGAAAAATATTTTTATTAAGTTTTATTGGGTGGTGGAGCGTTAAGGAGCCTCATAGCCACTTTCTTATAGCACTGCCTAGGTACTATGGACTGTAGACTATAATCCTAGCTCAAATTTGATGCGATTGGAGCGGGATAGCTAGGTGTAAAACACCTCCATCCATCGAGAAACAGAAAATTTGCATGAAAAATATTTGTATTAAGTTTCATTGGGTGGTGGACCGTGAAGGAGCCTCATAGCCACATTCTAATGGCATTTTCAAGGTACTCTGATGTATTACCTTTAGTGCTAGGCCAAATTTGATGCGATTGGAGCGGGATAGCTAGGTGTAAAACACCTCCATCCATCGAGAAACAGAAAATTTGCATGAAAAATATTTTTATTAAGTTTCATTGGGTGGTGGAGCGTTAAGGAGCCTCATAGCCACTTTCTTATAGCACTGCCTAGGTACTATGGACTGTTACCTATAATCCTAGCCCAAATTTGATGCGATTGAAGCGGGATAGCTAGGTGTAAAATACCTCAATCCATCGAGATACAGAAAATTTACACGAAAAATATTTGATTGAGGTTTATGTGGTTGGTGGAGCGTTAGGAGCCTCATAGCCACTTTTTTATAGCACTGCCTAGGTACTATGGACTGTTACCTATAATTCTAGCCTAAATTTGATGCGATTAGAGCGGGATAGCTAGGTGTAAAACACCTCCATCCATCGAGAAACAGAAAATTTGCATGAAAAATATTTGTATTAAGTTTCATTGGGTGGTGGACCGTTAAGGAGCCTCATAGCCACATTCTAATGGCATTTTTAAGGTACTCTGATGTATTACCTTTAGTGCTAGCCCAAATTTGATGCGATTGGAGCGGGATAGCTAGGTGTAAAACACCTCCATCCATCGAGAAACAGAAAATTTGCATGAAAAATATTTTTATTAAGTTTCATTGGGTGGTGGAGCGTTAAGGAGCCTCATAGCCACATTCTAATGGCATTTTCAAGGTACTCTGATGTATTACCTTTAGTGCTAGGCCAAATTTGATGCGATTGGAGCGGGATAGCTAGGTGTAAAACACCTCCATCCATCGAGAAACAGAAAATTTGCATGAAAAATATTTGTATTAAGTTTCATTGGGTGGTGGACCGTTAAGGAGCCTCATAGCCACATTCTAATGGCATTTTCAAGGTACTCTGATGTATTACCTTTAGTGCTAGCCCAAATTTGATGCGATTGGAGCGGGATAGCTAGGTGTAAAACACCTCCATCCATCGAGAAACAGAAAATTTGCATGAAAAATATTTTTATTAAGTTTCATTGGGTGGTGGAGCGTTAAGGAGCCTCATAGCCACTTTCTTATAGCTATGCCTAGGTGCTATGGACTGTTACCTATAATCCTAGCCCAAATTTGATGCGATTGAAGTGGGATAGCTAGGTGTAAAATACCTCAATCAATCGAGTTACAGAAAATTTACACGAAAAATATTTGATTGAGGTTTATGTGGTTGGTGGAGCGTTAGGAGCCTCATAGCCACTTTCTTCTAGCACTGCCTAGGTACTATGGACTGTTACCTATAATTCTAGCCTAAATTTGATGCGATTGGAGCGGGATAGCTAGGTGTAAAACACCTTAACCCATCGAGATACAAGAAATTTGTATGAAAAATATTTGTATTAAGTTTCAGTGGGTGGTGGAGCATTATGGAGCCTCATAGCCACTTTCTAATGGCACTGCCTAGGTACTCTGATGTATTACCTTTAGTGCTAGGCCAAATTTGATGCGACTGGAGCGGGATAGCTAGGTGTAAAACACCTCAATCCGTCGAAATGCAGAAAATTTGCATGAAAAATATTTTTAGTAAGTTTCAGTGGGTGGCGGAGCGTTAAGGAGTCTCATAGCCACTTTCTTATGGCATTTTTTAGGTACTTTGATGTATTACCTTTAGTGCTAGGCCAAATTTGATGCGATTGGAGCGGGATAGCTAGGTGTAAAACACCTCCATCCATCGAGATACAGAAAATTTACATGAAAAATATTTGATTGAGGTTTATGTGGTTGGTGGAGCGTTAGGAGCCTCATAGCCACTTTTTTATAGCACTGCCTAGGTACTATGGACTGTTACCTATAATTCTAGTCTAAATTTGATGCGATTGGAGCGGGATAGCTAGGTGTAAAACACCTTAACCCATCGAGATACAAGAAATTTGTATGAAAAATATTTGTTTTAAGTTTCAGTGGGTGGTGGAGCATTATGGAGCCTCATAGCCACTTTCTAATGGCACTGCCTAGGTACTATGGACTGTTATCTATAATCCTAGACTAATTTTGATGCGATTTGAGCAGTCTGAGTAGTTTAATTTTAGTAGCAGTTATTTATTACATCTCTGTGTCCTAGGAATGTTTGTGTGGCAGTTATTATAAGTTTTATAATTTTATTGGCATCTTTTGTCTATATATAACCTATTGTGATATTTATATACTATTTTTTATGTATATACAAGCTGTTATTTCGTTTGGCTGCTAACTTCACAAAAATGACCATCTTAATTTGGTCGGGTTATAGGCTGCTAACTTTGGCTGCCAAGTTCACACCGGTAATTTTACCGGCCATTTCATCCTTAAATAACCCTGGTACTTTTTTATTGATCAAAGGTAAACCATACTCGTTGTCTATTGAAAAATTACTAGTGTCAAAATAATTAATAAAATGTTCTTTTAAATCTTTATAGAAATCTTTTGTTTTAATATGATAGATAAAACTATCTGTATCGGTATAACACATTTGCAATCGATCACCATAATGTGGTTTCATTACTGAATAATGAAAATCATACATGTGAGTTTTAGACAATTCAAGTACCGAAAAACCAATATAAATAGGTTTATCTAATGCTATTTGTGTTGGTTTCAGTTGGATAGCTGCTAAGTTTTCACTAAAAATGATGCTGCTATGATAATAAGGGGACGATATTAGTTTACCTGCACTATTTTTCTTTTTAGTAAAATTATGATTATCTTGCCATTGGTTAACTAATTTAACATCAACTTTCTTTGCGTTGTTTTCCAATGTTTTACCAAATATACTGTTATTAAGTAATTTGAAAAAATCTTGTTCAAACGTTGATTTAGCTTGTTGTCTCAAACATGTATTTAATTCAATATACTGTTTTAAATAATCATTTTGACGGAATTTAATGACTCTATGAACTTTTTTCAATATTAAACCATGTTTCAAGCATGTTTTTAAATAAACATAATGAATAACGTAATGGAATTTATCGTATAGATTTGGAATCAATTTAACAGACTTAGAACCAGGAGCAATAAAACGTTGTGAAGCCAGGGGATAATCTGAGTGGGTTAAATGCAATGATTTAGGATAGCTTAAGTCAACCTCAAGAATAAAACCATATTCAGCATTATCTGGTACACTATTTACGTCTAAACTAGTGATTTCTTCTTTAGATAGAAATTTAAATTCAGATAACGGTAAAGTTAAACTCATACTGTATCCATATAGGTTATTACAATCTATGTATATGAGGTGAGATTCTGGAATCGAATGATCAAAATCCAACATATATTTATTATTGGCTTTGGCATATCTATGCGATACCAAACAAATACCACCTCTTATTCCTGATTGTATCATATTGTAAATAGCTTCATCATTTATCAGTTCTAACTCGACTTGTGTTTTGTACAGCATTGCATCAAAAGATAAACTCGGGGCTGTAATATAAAACGCTGGGTCCAATTGATAATAACTTTTACAAGTTACACGGAACTGTTCAAAGACATCAGTTAACAATAAAACGTCAGTTTTCAAATATAAGTCTGTATATTGACCCATATTATTTAATCTAAATTGTCTCCAAATTAATTGCGCGTGAGCATAATCTTTTTTAGATATATGCTCATTCGTAAGAGAACTATAAAAATCTTTTTTATTTGGGAGTGATGTTTCATTGTAACGCTGTAAATTATTCATATAATCGTAAGGATAGACTCCTTTTCGAGTAAGAAGATGAAACCGTGTGTCGTTTGAAAAATGTTTTCTTAAATGTACAAATTGTTCGGTTTTCATAGTTTTTGTTAATTTATCTAAACTAGTATTTAAAAATTTGAAAGAATCAACAAATCGCAACAATATTAATTTTCCATCAGAAAAAGGTATACACTTTGTGAATGAAACGTAATTCTCTTTAGTTTTTGGTATAATTTTTATAGACCCTGGAGCTTCACCTAATTTTGTAATAAATAAATGACAGTCGTATCCAGACAAATTATGAAAAAAAATTGGTATAAACTTTGGAATTTTGTATTGTAGATTGCAATAATTATGAGCTGCCCCTCGAAATTTCCCAGTTATGTGACAATGATCTTTAACTTTGTCACCATATAAAAACTTGTCACAAATGTGGCACTTAGATGCAGTTTTAAAATTATGTTCATCAAGTCCAGTAAAAATTATAGACACATTTCGATACAATATATCTCGAATTTCACGAACGTCATTATAAATGTATGATATGAATTTATCTACACAATCAATCCCTCGATATGTTACAAATTTATTGTACGATGAGTTTTGTGAACAAACAATATAATAAGCGAATGCAATGGGTACATGTCGTTGAGTTGTAGAAGTATGTAGACCTCTAATTTCTTCATTACAACTCGCTTCAAGCATACTTTCAAAGTCAGCGTAAATTACGAACGGAACGTTTTGCTTCCGATCATAATTTTTAAACTTTATTACTGAACCCTTTTCAGGTAAGACGGTGACAATCCCATTACAAGTATGACTATCTACTAGATCAGCACTTTTAAAAAACACTAAACAAGTATCACATAGAAATAGTTTTTTATGATTTGTAGTAATTTGATTTCGTAATAAACGCGACAAGTTTTTGATTAAACAATAATGCGATTTTGTACCATTTTCTAAATAAAGTAAATGAATAATTCGCCGATTAACAGTGTTTTCCGATTTATACAGAGGACCAATAACAGTGTTCTTTTTACTCAATCCGTAAATTATGAAACCTAAACCAGGATTGTTATTTTCAAATATAGATATATCAGAAAAAGTTGCTGGAAATGTCATTTTTTGTAAGTTAAGTACATCACGAAAATTTGGATACGATGAAACTCTATCAACATGATTTTTAGCTGGGTACAAAAAGGCTAGGACGCTCCATAAGAAACAATGCTTATCAGTGTTACGAACGTTTATACAAGCCTTTTTGCTTTTTATTTGATTAGGTAATTCAATGTACGTTGAACCGCGCAATGGCTCGAATTTGTTTACGTTAATTTCTATGTGCATACAGTTTAGAAACGCCCACCCACTGTCACGATCTTCAAATTCTTCCACTTGGTTTTTCAAAGTTTGAACAAGCGAAGAAAATAACATATCGAAGTCATAATTACCGTAAATAGGTGTATTTTTCGTACAAAATGATTTAATATCTTGTTCATCATTCTTGAACATTAGAAAACCTGCGTAAAGTTCAAAGTTAACTTTTATACAAATATGTAACTTTAGGCTATCATTTAAAAGACGTTGTAATTGACCGCGAATCGATTTCAAAAATAATTCAATACTAGATCGATTCTTGTCCTGAGCCAAAATTCTATAAGAAATAATTCTACATTTAAATGCGGATTCTATGATTTCAATTCCATCGCTAAATAAATGACTCGAAACTTTCTGTTTGTGTAACCTACTGCGTAAGTGACCTACCCATGAGTGATTATTTATTAATAACTCGCACGTCTTACAGAAAGGCATTATTATAAAGTGAATAACCAAGTACGTAAAATATTTATTTATTTCTATAATATCTTAGTGACTAAATACACTTGAAAACGCTAAAAGTATCTTAAAGCAGTAGTCGAAGAAGTGCAAGAAGTACCTACCTACTAGTGTCTTTAAAAAATTTAGCTTCGGTTTCTTTAAATACATCAAAAGATGTGATTAAGAGCTTCTGTAGCGGGACCCAAGCTGGGTCTTTGTCGCTCAAAATCAATTTTAAAGACGTTAAGGCTTTTTTGTACCGAGTTTCGGGTTTGTCGTTAGCGATGTCGGCCTTGTTATAAAGCCTGAGCTCGAGATAATAGTCACCACTCGTGACGGTTGATCGATAGCTTTGCCCGTTCGCTACTCTGGTCGCAAATGCTGATACTAGTGGTTTGACGCCGTCGCTGGATTTTGATCTGCCGCTAATGACGGCTGCCTCTGCGTCGATGATGGAAAATATGTTCGGTTTTCTGTGAACAAAGTAAAAATAATTAGTTTACTAAAAGTGAACATCACAAAGATGACGACGACTGGCTTATTGCCATCGGCTGTATAACGGCTCTTTTGGAAGTTGAGCAGTTCAAGGATACATCGAGACGTTTTCACTTGAACAACAACAATGAGTCCTCAAATACGTCATGATAGGTTCAGTTTCAATGTTTTAAACTAACCTGACTGAATGACTAACCTCTTAGTAAAAAAATCGTAGAAACTTACTTCGAACAAACGGTTTCAGGCGTTTCTTTATTGGCTTTCCTCTTCGTCGCCTTTTTCAAAACGGTCGCAGCGGTGGAAGCATGCTTCTTTCTTTCCGGCACTGGTTTCCAGGAGTCGGGCACGTCGGTTTCGGCACTGCTGTCTTGTTCATATTCATAATCAGACCTAGAACGAAAAAAATAAAAAAAAAAAATAAATAAATAACGTAAAATGACATTATACATACTATTAAAACATACTCTTTTTTGTAAAAAGTAGCTACTCACTTACATTTTTATTTTTTAACTTCAAAATTTTTTTCTTGAAGTTAGTGGCTTAGGAGCTGCTCTGTGTTTCTTGCTGGGCAAGTCAGAGGTACTTCTTGCTGATAAGTAGGTAGGTACTTCTTGCACTTCTTCGACGTCACTTCGACTACTGCTTTCAGAATTTTATGATACTTTTAGCGTTTTCAAGTGTATTTATATGTTTGAAAAATAAATAGTCAGCAGTATTGTTCAAAAATTGAAAAAACAAATTATAAATTTTTAATCGGCCGATAGCCGTTAAGTAATGAAGTCAATAACAATTAATTACGTTAAACGTTAAATATCGATCGACTTTATATTTGCTGTCGGTGAATACAAAGAAATGAACTTAAATGCAATAATGAACGTTATTGTAAAGCTTTTAAAAATGATTTCTCATTGAAAGAACCACAATACAAAACATAGATGTCAGCGAAATACGACTTTTATAAATATCATAGATACAGAGGTAAAGTTTGTTTGAATATCTACCAAAAAGGTTTGATGTTAGCTCTATTAAAGCAGGTAAAAATGATAATCTTTGTTTAAAGAACCACAATACAAAACATAGATGTCAGCGAAATACGACTTTTATAAATATCATAGATACAGAGGTAAAGTTTGTTTGAATATCTACCAAAAAGGTTTGATGTTAGCTCTATTAAAGCAGGTAAAAATGATAATCTTTGTTTAACACAGCGGACTCACTTAGTTTAGTGGTAGATATCTCGACTTTCATTCCGAAGGCTTGGGTTCGAAACAGCTTCAATGGAACAAATTATTATGTAATATTATAAAAGCAAAAGTTAGTAAGTATGCCTGTTTGTTACTCTTTCATGTAAAAACTACAGAACTGATTGAGATGACATTTAGAATATGGGTAGCTGGGAGACCTGGAATAACACATTGGCTACTTATTTTATTCTTTAGTTTTATTTTTATAATGATTAAGATGTGTTTCTTTTCGGTAGGTACCTACAAAACGTGTAAGGTTTGTTTCTGTTCATTTTCAATATAAAGGTATAAAAATGAATCCCTATTTTGGTTTCGTGAACGGTTGGACCGTTTTCGCTAATTCTTATTTTGTTGTATTTGTTAAGTGAAAGAAAAATCATAAATCGATTTTGATATTTTTTTAAATTTTGGATCGAGACTTACGCGAGAGAAACAGCTTGGCGCAGTTATTATTGAATAAAATACAATTTTCTTGATAATAAGAATATATTTTCTTACAATTCGTACAATTTGTAGGAAAGAAAAGTGAATTTTGGCAATTAATAAACGCCTAATCAAAAGTTTATAGAAACACACTATAATTTATAAGAAAATGTTAAATTAAGATGTGTAATCAATTACTTACTTCATTCTTTATTATATTTTAACGATGGTTAAAATTTAATAACAATTCGGTAATTTGAGGGTTCAAATTTGACAATTGAAAGGAATTCGTGTTAGATAACGCCTGTAGGAAAAATGTAAGCAACGCAGCCAGACAAGAATAACATTTACATTAGTTTTGTGTTTGTTTTTGTTTTTAAAATATCTTTATTAACAATGAACTTAAGAAACATTTGATGTAATAGTGTACATTAGTTTATCGTATTAAATCAACAAAATATAATTTAATACGTTTTATGGCTCGCTAGACCTTTAAAACTTTACATTTACAGGGACTTACGCGGTTGATCCGCGGGACACAGCGGGTTCGCTAGTAGGTACCTAGATATTATCTAGGTAATATTATGTTATTATATATAATAATATTAAAATGTTTTAACTGTGTGTTTTCGCAATTAGCCCTACAACTGGGTCTTTAAGCTGTGGGTTTCCTCACGATGTTTCCCTTCACCGTAAGAGCGATGTAAATAACGCACATATTTTTTTCTTAAAGAAAAGACATTGGCCGGGATTCGGAAAAGCATACTTCTTTTATTTTTTAGTTGGTTAAGAATATTCATTATGGGTTCAGTTAGGTATCAATATTTAATCGATTACATATCATAGTTCTCACAGGAACATGAAACGTTATGTACCATTAGGTACTAAAATACGTAGAAATCAAGAAATAGGTAACATAATTTCTAGAAGTTTGATGAGTTGACATTGAGTAAAATCTAAAATAAAAGTCCATAACCACCTATAATAATAATACACTAGTTGAAATCTAATACTCAAATACTCAAATACTCGTAAATTGGTTTTGTCGTAGTCGAATAAAAACCTACTCTTATTTACGAGTATTTGTATTTATTAATTTATAATGTTGTATGTGTCATACTATTATTGTAATATTATTCAAGTAGTTTTTCTCCTGTCTGAACACCATTCTCTTCATCTTTCTTCACTTCTTGTCCATCCTAAGGGTACCTGGAAGAGGTCGCTTTAAGCGATAAAACCTCTCATTGTGCCACCTAAATTTAAGTTGCTTTTGTCTTTTTCTTTTATTGTAATGATTTAATTGTGGTGTGTTGCAATAATCAATCTATCTATTCTTTGAAATAGCATAGATCAGATAAAACATGACCCCATTACCAGAACCCCTCGAAGAAGGGGTCCTACATTAATAACAAATATTTTAGAAATTGAAAACCTCCTAAGTCAGCTAAATGTATTCATGGACATATGGCTACGACTTTACAATTGATAAGTATTCCCTTTCAGCTTACGTCAACTAAATCAATTTACACGTCGGCGCCGCTTTATTACTTACCGTGTGAAATCATTTAGTACTTGTTTTTGTGTGTAGTGCTTAGTGTTTTAGTGTTTGCCTTTTTTTCAGTTTTAGTTTTTAACGATATTATTATAAAATTAGTGTGATTCTTCTGGGAAAAAAATGTAAGTACGAAATAACGTTATTGCAATGGTACAAAATTTAGATAGATATTGATTTTTTATTGTATCAATTTCTATTTAAATTCAGCGTTGAAATAATAGTTCAATGCTGAAAGTATTTTACCATAGTGCTTACAACCAACAGTTGTATTTCTGTTTTAGTCATTTCAAATTAACAAGAAAATTACAGCAGGTAGTCGGTGAGTTTATGTTATTTAATAATCTAAGTAATTAGAAGTGAGTACTTGATTCTTCAGACTGATTGTTTTAAAACTAAATGTATTTCATAATATCGGTTAAAGTGATCTTACCATGGGCGCTATAGGAATATACACATATTGACGGTGTTTTTCCAACCGAATATTATATGAAATATATTTTTAATCAGTACTTGATTGTTTTATAAAACGAAATGTAATTCATAATATCGGTTAAAGTGATCTTACCATGGACGCTATGGGAATATACACATATTGACGGTGTTTTTCCGACCGAATATAATATAAAATATGTTTTTAATCAGTACTTGATTGTTTTATAAAACGAAATGTAATTAATAATATCGGTTAAAGTGATCTTACCATGGGCGCTATTGGAATATACACATATTGACGGTGTTTTTCCGACCGAATATAATATAAAATATGTTTTTAATCAGTACTTGATTGTTTTATAAAACGAAATGTAATTAATAATATCGGTTAAAGTGATCTTACCATGGGCGCTATTGGAATATACACATATTGACGGTGTTTTTCCGACCGAATATTATACGAATTATATTTTTAATCAGTAAGTACTGATTTGTTTCAAACGTAATGTAATTAAATAACATAAATGACAACGACATCGATATGAAATGACTATGAACAACAAGAAGAGGTTGAAAAATTACTTAATATGTGTCGTTAACTGTCTCACTCTATGGAAATAAACGCGTTGAGAGAACTCAATAATTTCATAAACCAATGATGATAATATGATCATACTCATAAGCGTCGTTTTATTGGAACGAAAAAGCAAGGTTGATTTTGGTTTCATGTTTTAGGTTATGTTCGTTCTAGACCAATAATTCCCTTAATATCTATGTTTTATTGGGCAGCGGGGGTGCGGGGGCGCTGACCAATAAAACATAGATATTAAGGGAATTATTGGTCTAGAACGAACATAACTTACCTACTGACGTATTTTAACCATTTAAACGGGACTTCATTTAAACGGACCATTTAAACGGGGGTATGCTATACTATAACAGATAGCTAAAACTGCTGAAAGGAGTTGCGTCCTCTATTGGGACAAAAACTTAAATGGCTTATTAAGATTTAAAAAAATTATCAACCTAACCAGTAATCGAACTTTGTCTTTTAGCAAAAAATAAAACACCCTATATTATTGTATCGATAGTGTTGATTATTTTTCAAAAAAAAGTTCTAACTTTTAAAAGTCGTGGAACAAAAGTTGTTCGCATAGACGTCTAGAACAACACTCCTTCCGGCTTAACGCCCCCTCCTCGGAGCATATTGTTTAAGAGGAGTATATACGCCAACGACCTTGAAACTGAAAATCCCTGTCGGGCTCATCGAAAATTGTTGATTATTTCATGACGGAATGTCGTAGAACTTTTTTTTGTGTACAGATTGTAGGCGACATTGTTTCCTACATTTTGGTGTAGTTTTAAGACAAGAACCTCCTATTGGTGCAAAGCCTATCCAAATATTAGACAAAAAATGTCTGATTTGGCTAAAATGTCGATAGGCTTCAATACGTTTCGACATATTTGTATGGAAACTGCACTAAAATATCGGAAACAATGTCGCCTACAATCTGTACACAAAAAAAAGTTCTACGACATTCCGTCATGAAATAATCTACAATTTTCGATGCGCCCGACATGGATTTTCAGATTTTCAGAATAAGCCTAAAATCTAGAACTACCCCCTCTCGGCTTAATTCACATCCTCGATACATACCGGTACTCGGTACCGGTACCGGTATACTCGGTATATCTTGAACTAGCATGCAGTGCCCGCGACTTCGTCCGCCTAATTTTTTAGAAAATATAACATAGCCTATAGCTTCCTCAATAAATGGACTATCCAACACTGAAATAATTTTTCAAATCGGACCAGCGGTTCCTGAGATTAGTGCGTTCAAACAAACAAACAAACAAACTCTTCAGCTTTACAATATTCGTATAGATAAATTTGATTGATACAAACTGAACTGATAATGTTATCCAGAGAAATATAATCATAAAAGCGGCTTGTTCTAACAAAATGGATACAATTTGACACTAATTCGACAGCTGTCTCTTTCGCTCTCACTTAAAATGACAAACAGATCTCGCTCTCGCTTCAAACTCAAAGTGTAGGTACTTTGGGAAATTACATTATGTTTTTGCAGCCATGAAATATGAAAGAAGGTGCACCTTTTTTATTTTGACATATCATGATATCTACATCTATTTACACTAATATTATAAATAAATAAATAAATTCTATGAACAACACACAGCGCCATCTAGCCCCGTGGTAAGCGACTAAGCTTGTGTTACGGTGACTAGACAACGGATATAATACTTATATATATTTTTCTTTTGTAAATACATACATATTATACACTAGCTGTGCCCGCGACTTCGTCAGCGTTTTTCGGACACCTACCCATCGCTGTGCAAAAGTCTACACTTGAACGGACGACCAGGGAAGGCTGTGGCTGATCAGAAGAAAATCATGGCAGAGTCTGTTTAAGTGTGGATTTTGCACAGCGCAGCGATAGGTAACTTGTTGCATGCTTTTTCGCATTACTTATTATAGTAGCCTTTATCGAAAATGTAAAAAAAAAACAAAACCCGACTGTCCGAAAAAATGGACAAAACAATAAAAATAAGCTTCCCTACATTCAGTGCAACCTATCTGTTATGTATGCTGATGTCGGGCAGCTATACTACCTACATGCAATCTTTTTTTTATCCGCCTTATGCACCGTCAGGCCACTCTCGTTGGGCTCCCTACCATAGGTATAAACTAAACCCCAATGGTGTCCCTCGCTCCACAACTGTCGAGGCCAGTGGGAATTCCTCATGGACTACATCCATCAACCGCGACAACGGCGGCCTTTCCAAGCCTCATCTCTGCCCGAAAAACAATCCCTCTCCGTCTCCCCTCCCTCGGCACGGTCACACCACTGTCTCGAGGCCCCCAAAGACGGTGATAAAAACCCCTACCTACCCACCGAGTTCACCACCAGAGGCTTAGGTATTTTTTATAGTGGTTGTCTTCCACGTTGCCCCTTTCTTGCGTAAAGGACTCCCGAGCCTGCTGACGCGGGATTACGGGTTAAAGCCAGGCAAGCCCGGTTGCCTACCTCGTGCGCCTCTTAGCTTGCAGCTACAGAGTCCCCTCACAACGGCAAGGTGGACGACCATCTGGAGGTTAAAACGTAACGTCGTGTCTGGGACTCGTGACTTGAACGCGCAGCTGTCGAATCGGAAGCCATCACTCGGCTCGGTAGGCCACCGTTCCCTAAAACGGGAATGCGCCGGTCCGTGATTCGAACGCGGAACCCTCGACTTGGAATCCACACTTTGCCGCAGCTGCCATCGTGCCTCGTAAACTACATGCAATCTGCATTTACCCAGTAAAACTGCCCGATTACAGCTATATTTTTTTATCCTTTTTAGTGCATTTTCGCCTGCCACTAAAATTATCAAAATTGTAACCGTAACTTTAATCATTGAGGAGTTTTGTGATGAGAAGGTGGTTTCAGGTGATCCATCAATTCGTACCTAGTTCTTTATAAGCCGATTCTATTGATGGAATTCCAAAAATTAGTAATATAGTGCATTTTTGGATGCTATTCTGCTCATCATTCCAAAGGTTCTTATCAGATCTTCACCAACAATTAATGAGACCAACTCGGGACTCTCACTTACCAAAATTTTTTTTGGACTGGATCGAAATCGGACTTCATAACCCGGAATACGGCGTGAACATATCCACATACAAACAATATGCGGGTCTAATTGAGAAGCTCCTCATTTTTGTAAAGTCGGTTAAAAACAGCCATTATAAAGAATTTCCGTATGTCCGAAGAATCCGGATGCTATGTCTCTCCATATGGAGAGACATTATACGGTATTTTAGGAATTACCGGAAATCCGGTTTTTTTAATTTTCTACCGGATATCCGGTTAATCATATTTTGATTCCACACAAAATATTTCTTCAATTCTACATTCAAACTAATTAAGTAAAAGCAGAAAAAAACACTTTATCCGGATAACCGGACTTGATATACGGATAAAAATTAGCCTAAAGCCTAATCGGGGTCTAAAGCTATCTGGATACCAAATTTGGTTGAAATCGAATCAGCCGTTTCTGAGATTAGCGTAGTCAAAGCCACACACAAACAGACAAACAAAAAAACAGAGAAATGGGTTCTACTGCGTTAATAGGTACCCCTCCCATTTATATTTTTTTATATCTTCCAAAAACAGACACCGCTGAGTTACGATTTTATTATATGTATAGAAGATAGAGGGACACCCAGACCAGACACAAATATTTATTCTATAAGCATAAATACTTGAACCCGGCGGGAATCGAACCCGCAAACTCCTGCATTGCAGTCGCGCTTTCGCACGACGCGCCACAGAGGTCGTCAAAGAGGAAAGGTTTGTATTTGTGTGTGTGTGTGTTACTATATGTTTGTAATGAATAAACTCAAAAACTACTGGACTGATTTTAAAAATTCTTTCACCATTTGAAAGCTACATTCACCCTGAGTAACATAGGCTACTTTTGATCCCGATATTCCCACGGCATCGGGACTTACGCGGGTGAAACCGCGGGGCGAAGCTGGACACTGATATTATCAATTAATTTAAAACTATTTGCTTATGCTATTAATATTAATTTGTTTCCGTGTGTATTTTGTAGTATTGCCGTTGTCTATAACTAAGCTAGTACCCATAGTACAAGCCTAGTTGCTTGGTTAAGAACTTTAAACATATAACTAATCGTTATTCATTGAAGCAGCTTTCTATGCTTTTATGTTCAACACAAATTTGCAAGTATTATTAAAAAAAACGGTCAAGTCGAACTCGCGCACGAAGGGTTGCGTACCGTTATCACGAAAAACCCTTTTGTTGTATAAGAGTCCCACTTAATTAAATATATAATTGTGTTTTTAGTATATGTTGTTATAGCGGTAACAGAAATACATCTTCTAAGAAAATTAGTCTAGCTATCTATTAGTCGCACAGTGGAGTCTAAAAGGGTCTCGTTTTTACCGTCCCTTCGGGTACGAAACCCTAACAACTAATTTCAAGCACGATATTGAAAAAAAAAACTAATAAAAACACCCAAGTTCCTACCTATTTTATAAGAAGTCATAATCTACCTGCCTACATTCAGTTACCCAACTTCGGACACAAATAAGGAAAGTTATGTGTTTTGTAAACAACCAATCGACCCGTCACGACTCTTTGAAACTTTCTATTTATGGGCCAAAGTTGCAGATAACAACATAGAGTCGGTATAGTCGGGTAAGTTCGGATACGGAGGAAGACCGTATAATAAATTTAAAAAAAAAGTGTGGCACTCGGGGATTGCCGCGGTAAAGCTATTGCATAGCATTTTTCATCAACTTATGCAATTAAAATTATTTATTTATTTAATACCATGTTGCCATGGTTACCATGTAGTTCGGCCGAGCTAAACGGAATTTCTTGATTCAGTGGCCGCGCTCAAAGCCCGCGATAAAAGCTATGCAATAGCTTAAAACTGCACTCCGGGAATGCCAACAGAAATGAAAACGTCTACATATGTATGGAAACAGCCCATATGCTAGTGCAATACGAGTATTTAATAAACTACCTAACGACCTAAGAATGGAGCAGAATACGAATAAATTCATTAAAAAACTAAAATTCTTACTAATTAATAAATGTTATTACAACCTCAATGAATTCTATAATGATAAAATGCTATGACATGTATATGACATTATTGCGAAGTGATTTTATTATTAATCTTTGTTATATTATAATTAATTTAATTTACTAATTTGATTATCTTGACATCTTTATTGTATAATACCTACTAATAACATTAACATTGTAGTTATTTGACAATGTAATGATTCTGAAATGTACTTATTAACTTCAATTTGCTAAGCCCAACGGGCATCATGTATGTGCTATAATAATTATAATTATGATCTGTAATACTCATGAAAGCAATCAATAAATGAATAAACTTATCGCAGCTATAGTGTGTATATATGCACACACTGTAGCTGCGTCTCGGTAACGGGGTCGCGAGTCCAGAGATTTTATCTCATCTAAAAGTATGCGTAAGTACAGCGCTAAAATAAGTTTACAGTTCAATAAATATGGCACGACTGCGCTGTGCAATGTAGCCCCAAACCAAACACTTCGCTTGTACTATGGGTCCCAAACAACGGATATACTACATTATTATACTTTTTTTGTAAGTACATACATAATATGTATGTACTTACAAAAAAAAGTAAATATTATGATACGTAGGAAACTCCCAGATCAGAAACAAGTATTTCTTTTTAAGCATAAATACTTTTGCCCCCGGCGGTATTACTCAAATATCTCCAAAAATAGGTAACATCGCAACTGCCGGGTGCCACAGATCGCTGCGGGGTGAATTGCTCTTGTTACCAACGTGGCTAACACTGTAAAAAATATGACCCGTCACGGGACGTTTGGCAGTTGTGAAACATCGAATCATACAGCGTGGCGATGCGTCGCCACGCCAACTTTTAGGTTTACCCTCGCCTATGTTTCACATCAAAAATATTACCTATTTTGGGAGATATTTAAGTCATAAGGTTTTTCCCCGTATCCGACCTTACCTGACTAGAGTAGAAGAGAAGTTTTAGATTCGCACTGGACGGAAAAACGCTGCGTGGACTGTAGGTTATTCCTGTATTTGCTTCAATAACTATGAATATATTCAGATTTAAGTACATTAAAACCAAACGTAACTTAAAAAATACATAATACTTAATATAAATTAGGAACTAAGTTAAAAAAATGTATTATTAACCGTAATTAAAACTAAAATATAGCTAGGTATAATAAATAATATGTAAGTAAGACCGTATACGTCTAAAGTTGTCTGTTTATGTACCTATAACAAGTTTACTTTTAACAGTTTTTAACCCCCGACGGAAAAAGAGGGGTGTTATAAGTTTGACGTGTCTGTCTGTCTGTCTGTCTGTGTATCTGTCTGTGGCATCGTAGCTCACGAACGGATGAACCGATTTCAATGTTTAATCAAAATCGGTTCAGCCGTTCATAATTTATGTTTTTAACCAACATAAATTATGAACGGCTGAACCGATTATAAAAATATCGGTCGGAAATAAAAACCGAATGTTTTCAAATATGCCCGAGTGGGGTATCAAATAAAAGAGCATGACTTTTGTGACAAGAATATGCATGTTTAATCAAAATCGGCTTAGCCGTTCAAAGTATATGTAGGGTCAAACTCGGAAATAAAATCCGAATGTTTTCAAATATACCCGAGTGGGATATCAAATGAAAGGACGTTACTTTGGTGACAACTAGAGATGCGCCGAGTACTCTGCCGAGTACTCGTTACTCGGGTACTCGGCAGTTTTTTACTACTCGTACTCGGCCTCGGTACTCGGTTCATGAGCCGAGTAACTCGTGTATATATAAATATATATATATATCTGTGTAGGATTTCATCTGTGTACAACTTTGGCTTCCTAACTTAGTGCGAACATTTGTGTATTTTGTTTGATCCTCCTTCACGCTGAAACGGGTCGACAAATTTAGATGAAAATTAACTCAAAGGTACAGAGCTGAAGAACTTTATATCGACACATAAGCTGGTAAAGTGGCAAGCGTCTAACTCTCCTGAAGATCGCGACGCGTACAGGTTCTCCAAATGTGCCACTAAAAGAACAGTAGACTGCACCACTGACAGCCATTGTATTGTACGATGAGTTGGAAACGTCTTGAGGGGCAGAAGCTTATTTATAAGCAGGCATGTTATGAGATCAAAGCAGCGGAGGATATATCCAAGTGTCGCTATGGAAAAGATCTTGATGGTAACCTGCTATACGAGCACCTCGCGGTGAAGGAGAGATGGCGCTCTTTTTCCTGCGAGCTGCTAAATAAGCAGTATAAAGAGGTGCAGACACCGGAACTCCTTTCGGATGAA
Organism: Idaea biselata; assembly: GCA_958496205.1. Classification (NCBI taxonomy): domain Eukaryota; kingdom Metazoa; phylum Arthropoda; class Insecta; order Lepidoptera; family Geometridae; genus Idaea; species Idaea biselata. The sequence continues at coordinate 25,578 of CAUEGO010000053.1, read as the reverse complement.
GGACTTCTGCCACTAATTACGCCTGATAGGGGTCCGCTGTACCGTCAGGTTACTAACAGGAGCAACCCTCAGGGATCTGTTTTAGACAGATCGTGTCCTCAAACGATAGTTTGGTCCTCTTAAAGGACCCGCTATCTACGCCTAAAGTGGCTATGGCCACTTTGTGCATGTAGGTAGATAGCACACTTGTGTAGACGATCATATGGTCAAACGGACAGAGCAGTTTAAGTACTTGGGATTTGTGCTTCCTGCGTCCGGCGACATCGGTTGCTTGCTACGTCAAGTCTCGCATTTCGGCAGCTTGGGCTAAGTGTTGAGAGGTAACTGGTATCAACCCCAAAATACCGGTTTAACTAAAGGGACAAGACTAGAAAACGATCATTAGACCTGTCCTTTTGTATGATAGTGAGACGTGTGGCCAGTGCTTGAGCGACATAAGCAGGAGCTGCGTTTCACGGAGATGAAAATGCTGCGCTGGATGTGTGGAGTGACGCGAAAAGACCGCGTCAGAAACTCCGGCATCAGGGGCAGCCTTCATGCCCTAGAAGAATGGTGAATGACCATGCAAGAATGGCGTTTACGATGGTACGGTCACGTTTTAACCGGCTAGTTACATAGGGAACAAAAAGTTTTGCTATGGCACCTCCGCCCGACCGCGGCAGATTGGGAAGATTCGAGAAAGGCTGGCTTGACTCACTACACGGGATGTCAAAGATCGTGCCAAGTATAGACGTAAAAGTAGGATAACGGACTCCGAACTCCCGAGAATGTTGATGATGAGATGTTGCCATCAGGAACATCGCTCGGATGATGATGATGAACCGCGGGCGCAGCTGGTAAAGAAGAAAATCTGCTTGCATCGAGTCGCCTCGCCTGTCGCGTGTTGTCTGGAGCGCGTTGCAACTTGTTTTCGCGCTTATTTTAATGAACCGAGTAACTCGGCAGAGTACTCGGCTCGGTAAATTTTGAACCGAGTAATACTCGGTACTCGGCTACTCGGTAAAACTAGTACTCGGCGCATCACTAGTGACAACAATATGCATGCTAAATCAAAATCGCTTTTACAAAAAGGGTGAAATAAAAAAAATAAATTAAAAATTTAAAAAACCCCCGACTTAAAAAATCTTCCAAGTTAAAACAAAACTAAACTTTAAAAAGGCATAAATAATAAGCCGAAAACAAATTTCACGTCTTTGAGTAGGTATGTGGTACCTTACGTTCCCGAGTCGGGGGATGCGGGAATGTTAGATTACTATAAGCACGGGTAGGTTACCATCAACTTCTGTGACACATTCCCGCGACCCCGACGCGGGAACGTAAGGTACCGTAAGGTTAACTTGGAAGATTTTTTAATTAAGTTTTTTTTTACTTATTCTCGTAAAAATTATGTGAAGTATCATTTCAATATCACTACAGTTAATCTTTAATTTCAAATTTGACGTTATTCGAGTAACATCATAATTTGACATTAACATAAGGATATTTTTTTTATTGAAAAATACCTCTTTCCATACATTTTTAGTCAAAGATGGTAATAGATAATCTGGACGTATGGAACTAATGTTGAATTTTTCTAATAAAATGTTTAACAGCACCGCCTCAGTAAAAGAACCACGTGCGAAATACAAATATTCTCTGAAAATTCTTTTCAGTCAAGGGTTGAATAGAAAATAACATAAAGAGATGAAAAATCTTACACCCCTACTGAGCACCCCTATTACATCAGTAATGAAAGATGTTACAAATATCTCCTTTTGATCATTGAATATTGGATAACTAGCTGTGGCCTACGGCTTCACCCCCGTAAGTCCTGATCCCGCGGGATTTACAGGATCAAAAATAGACTTTGTCCTTCTTCAAGGTCCTAATGCATCACCATCCTTAGGGAGGGGGCATAAACGTTAATTCACCGTGTCACGTGGGTTTTCGTGTGGCGCAGTGGTTAGCGCACTCGCCTGCCAAGAGACGGGCATAGATTCAAATCCTGTCAGGGGACAATTCTTAATGGAGCATTTCTCTTTGTAAAATATTTGTAGTAAAAATAAAAATGCCTAAAACATAACAAATATTTAATTTACAATTTTCTTGTTTTAAATTCTTACTCTAAATCTGGTTTAGCATAGCACAGCACGGATTTACACTTGAAAAAACTATCTCTAGGCTGCACTATACAGTTACAGCCACAGACATACATATAGGTAGATTTCACATGTAGGTACCTACCTCGATTTGTATTGAGACCGAGCGTGCCGACTTTTTTATACCTACTGTGAAGTCACAGGCACAGAAAATAATTATGTTCCTGCCTTTAGGTGCTCGAATTTTTTGGGATTTTGCAGTTACTAATCACGCAACGAGGCATTTTATTAGTTTTTACGGACTTCCGGCAACTATAGACGCGCGCGGACTGCCAGTTAGCGCCGACTACCACGACGTTTTGTCAGGGTTTTTCACGTTTTTCTGACAAGCGAAGGATAAAAATTCGCGTGGTCTAGCTATGTGTATGTCTGTGATTACAGCATTGATTTTGGCAAATCGACCGACGAAATCTGTTTCAATTTTGTTATAGGTATACAATTTGTTCGTTTCATTTGTAAACTCAATCGAAGCTTAATTGATCAAAGACTTCTTTTGATTGGTAGAAACTAGACCGGACCATGACTATGTGCACTTACTTACTTACTTACTTACTTCCAGCAGGGGACGCCGCGAGCCGGGCGGGTGATCTGCCCTTCCATGAGGGCCATTTCACCCAATTCCCCTATCCCTCCCTTGGGGAGGCCGAGGGACGCCCGGCAATCACGGCTTTCTGTCGAACCTACCTGTCTCTTTACAGAACCTTACAATCTGCTCCACCTTCAGATTTTCGATGTCCTGTGCTTCTAGTAAATCTGTTCCCATGTTTTCCCATCGTATTAGTGAGTACATGGGACATTCGGCGAGCAAGTGGAAGCTGGTTTCCTCTGTCTCCATGCATTCTGGGCAAGTGGGATCTGTTTTCACGCCTATGAGTGTCAAATGTTTGTTCAGTCGGCAGTGTCCTGTTATTATTTCTATAACAAGTCTCATGTTATCTCTTGTGAGTTTTAACAGTCGACTGGTTTTCTTTGAGTCTAGCCCTTTGATGAATATCTTCGACTGTCTCGTGACAGGTGAGGATGTCCATCTCCTATTTGTTTCCGCTGTTATGCTTCGGCTGATTGCACCCTTCGTAATTTTGAGGGCAATTGGCAGCCTGGGTTCAGGACCCATCTGGTTCTCATCGGCTCCCTTCCTAGCCAGTTCGTCTGCTATCTCATTACCTGTGTTGCCCTCGTGTCCAGGTACCCAGGCAAGTGTAACATCGATTATTCTGGATAGTTCCTCTAGTCTTTTCTTGCATTCCTTGACCAATGCTGATGTTGTTTCTGTCTTACCGAGCGCCTTCAGTGCCGCCTGGCTGTCACTGTAAATTGTGGCCTTGCCTGTGTCTTTTAGGTGGCCTACCATTTCAGCACATTCCATTATGGCGTACATTTCTGATTGGAAGACGCTGGCGTACTTACCTAAGGATATTGTTCTATTTATCTCTGTTCCGTTTTCGCATATGATATGGATACCGGCGCCAGAGAGCTTTGTTGTCTCTTTCCGGGAGCCGTCTGTATAGCAGACTATGTGCACTTACATAGGTATATAAAATACTTATATTATAAAGAGGAAAGATTTGTATTTTTGTGTGTGTGTGTGTTTGTCTGGATGTTTGTTATAAATAAACTCAAAAACTACTGGACCGATTTCAAATATTCTTTCACCGTTAGAAAGCTACGTTCACACTGAGTAACATAGGCTACTTTTGATCCCGATATTCCCACGGGATCAGGACTTACGAGGGTGAAACCGCGAGACGCGGCTTTTATCAATATGACATATATGAAAATGAATTTCTACATACCTAGTTTCGTGGTAATCGGTTCAGCGGTTTTTCGTGATTGAGTAACAAACACACATACATACATACATACTCACAAACTTTCAGCTTTATTACATTAGTAGGAATCTTTAAGATCCTCTCTAGAGTAAGAAGTTCAGTCTATTTCGATTTGTTTCTGTTCTATTAATTAATCGAATTAGTTTAAATCGATTCTGTTATTTAATACAAAACATCGATTTTAATGGCGCAGGTTTCTAATTAATTCTCAGTTTAAGGTACCTAGGCTCACTTGCACCAACCAGAGTTAGTTACTAACTATCCCCCTTACTTATAAACGCCGATTAACAGCTGAATAATCTATGTATCGTTTGTCTTTTACTGTGTCATGAAGTTTCAAAGTTGACAGACAGAGACAAACGTTATAATAGTCCGCAGGGCACCTTGAGGCGAGGTGTCGGGGAGTAGCGACCCCGCGGCTTCCCGAGTGCTCCAGGGGGAAATCACCATTCCTCACCTCCGGCTTGCCCTAGTTGGCTGGTCGGAGTGAACAATGATGAGGAAGCGGTCCCCCGCCTCTGGCTTGCCTTCACCGGCTGGTCAGAGTGGAGTCGCGAGAGCAGAAATGCTCGGAGGATGGACGCCTCACGTCAGTGATGAGTTGGCCCGCTCTCTGGCATCCCAGTGATGGTTTAAAATCCAGGGAGGTCTCTCCATCCTTCAGCCTCTCACGTCCCTGTTGCTCCCTTGCTGTAATTTGCTCAGCTGATTAGGGGCCCAGTTTGTGAGTTGGCGAGTCTCCGCCTGCCATTTTTACGTGTATATTGAACATTGTTACGGCAGGCGCCATAATCACCATAGTTCCCCCAGTAGCCAATCCACTACCACCACATCACTATAGCCCATGTTGTTTTCATCCGTAGATTTCTCAATAGTTCTATCCGATCCGGTGGTTATCCTTGGCTGCATTTTATAGTGCAGACAGGGATAATCGCCGGCTTGGTGTCCACTTCATTGTTTGCGAGTAAAATTGTTATTGAAAAGGGCCTCTACGTGTTGGCTTCGGCTCCACGCACGCCTTCCAAAAGTCCGGGGCTCCAAAGACCCGTGATACTGGACGTATAACAGACATAATAAATACAATTTATTTCAGACAACTAAAGCCCATAGATACCTACATTATCTTATAGACTAACATATCAATCTTATAGGTAGGTATAGTCATACCTTATTTTATTTTGTTTTTAGTATTTGTTGTTATAGCGGTGGTTTATCTGTGAAAATTTCAAACGTCTAGCTAATACGGTTCATTAGTGAGATACAGCCTAGTGACAGACAGACAGCAAAGTCTCAGTAAATAGGGTCCCGTTTTTACCCTTTGGTTACGGAACCCTTAAAATGAACATTTTTTTATGCAATCAACCCTTGAACGGCGGGCGGACATATCCGGTTACACAGAAAAAAGCCCAAAAGAAAGAAATCAGTTAAAATTGGGACAAAAACCCGGAAAAATAATACTCTTAAGTACCTAGAGTACCTACCTAACCCTATTTCAAGATGGGACGTTGAAAAAAAGTCATCAATAAAATGTTTTACCTCCAGCCTACAACTAGGGAATGCAATTCGTTTTCGCGAGATCTCGTCATTTTTTAGCGAGATCTCAGCAGAAAAAACCGGTCAAGTGCGAGTCGGACTCGCGCACGAAGGGTTCCGTACCATTATCTTTACAAAAAAAATTGTTTTGAAAGGTAAATTGCGGTTTACGATTTATGACGTTTTAAAAAAAACTACTTACTAGACCTCGTTCAAACCAATTTTCGTTGGAAGTTTACATAGTAATGTACATCATATACTTTTTTTAGCATTATCATTCCATTATTTTAGAAGTTTTAGGGGGGGGACCAACATTTTACCACTTTGGAAGTGTCTCTCGTGCAAACTATTCAGTTTAGAAAAAAATGAAATTTGAAACCTTAATATAATTTTTGAAGACCTATCCACAGATACCCCACATGTATAGGTTTGATGAAAAAAAAAAATTGAGTTTCAGTTCTTAGTATGGGGAACCCCAAATTTTTTTTTTTTTCTATTTTTGTTTGAAAATCTTAATGCGGTTCACAGAATACATCTACTTACCAAGTTTCAATAGAATAGCTCTTATAGTTTCGGAGAAAAGTGGCTGTGACATACGGACGGACGGACAGACAGACAGACAAACAGACATGACGAATCTATAAGGGTTCCGTTTTTTGCCATTTGGCTACGGAACCCTAAAAATGAACCAGAAGGATCTAGTCGGAAGATCAGCGTTGCGGTTGCACTACGTACCCGCAACATATGCTGAGACTAATTCCTATACGGCTCCTTGGATTGCGGCTTTCATGTTTTTTATGCATTTCTTTTTGCTGTCTTATTGTTTTTCGGTTTTCTAATGTGACGTGTGTTTTAAGCTAATAAAAGATTTTCTATTCTATTCTATTCTATTCTAAGATCTCGCGAGTTTAACGAGATCGCACTCGAGCATAATACATGCCTTCATGTCCGAGACATTGCAGATAAATTGCAAGAATGCCGCTTACGGTGGTACGGTCACGTTCTACGGAAACCGGCTAGTTACGTGGGAAACAAATGTCTTGCTATGGCGCCTCCGCCCGGCCGCGGCAGATTGGGAAGACCCAAGAAGTGCTGGCTTGACGTCTAGAGATCGGATATGAAGAAAGAAAGAAAGAAAGAAAGAAAATTGATTTATTCAGACAAGCACACAACTACATATCAATAAAAAAAAATATAAAAGTAAATAACTATATGGACACAATAAAGGTAAATAACAAAACATAGGTACGTAGAGAGATTTGCGTGCAAATGGCCTCACTACGCGGGATGCCGAAGATGGAGACGAGACGTAAAAGTAGGAAAGTGGACCCCGGGCTGAGAGAGGGACGCAACTAGGCTTGCCAGGTGTCCGGCTTTAGCCGGACATTTCCGGCTTTTTACAGTCGTGTCCGGCCAAAAATATACAAGTCCGGCCTGTCCGGCTTTTGTTAGGCTTTCGGTCAACCCCGTCAGAGTCGCGCGGACGCATAAAGCTACGTACAAACAGAGGCGAATTCACTCGCGCTTTCAAAAAATCATAAGAACATCGTGAGCGATGATGATGATGAACATAGGCTACTTTGGATCCCGATATTCTGACAGGATCGGGACTTACGTGGGTGAAACCGAAGACTCTGCTTGTTATTCATAAACTCGCGAGATCTCGTTCAAGCCCCAATCTCGCGAAATTGCATTCCCTACCTTCAACTTTCTACCTCCGTATCAAAGTCTTGTAAATTCACAGTAAAGTGGGCACACGTCAGGAGAACTATTGATGGGAACTGCCGTTAGCAGTTGTATTGAATTTGAAACCCATTTAGACGGGCGAGTTGGTCTACTGCAGCGTGAGCCTAAAGTTGGCATTTATTTTGACAAACTGGCCATTATAATGTTTGGAAACGCACATTTTAAGACAGTTTTATTACAGAACTAGCTTCGTCTTGCGGTTTTACCCGCGTAAGTGCCGATCCCGTTGGAATATCGTGATGAAAAGTAGCAAATGTTACTTCTCAATAATGGAGCAGTTTTTTTTAAATCGGTCTAGTAGTTTATGAGTCTATTCGTTTCAATCATACAAATTATATTTCCTATTTATAATATTAGTAGTACACTTTTTAAACTTACACGATTTCCGTCCATCATTATTATTAGACACGGGTTTAGATCGCGTTAAAAATAATCATTGTTTTTAATTACCTCGACGTTTCGGCAAACGGGTTATACCGGCCGTGGTCCCGAGAAGACACAGAGAAGAAGAAGAAAAGAAAGAAAGAAGTAATACACATAAAAAAACCGGGCAAGTGCGACACTCGCGCACGAAGGGTTCCGTACCACTATGACATTTGAGTACGGAACCCTAAAATGATTTACTTCCAAATTTTAAATTAGATAGGAAAATGTGAAATATTTAGCTTCGATCCTTACTCCCTTCATACGACCACACTACTCAAAAAAAAAACTTTGGCACAAAGAAAATCTGAAACTTATAAGAAACTCTTTGGTAAGTGAAGGCAGACTGGTATATTTGACCGACAGGGCGGCCATTTTGAATTCCACGACCTACTCGATTCCCTTGTAGTTTTTGAAACACGTTTGTTGTATGGGAGCCCCTCTTAAATATTTGTTTTATTTTGTTTTTAGTATTTGTTGTTGTAGCGGCAACCGAAATATATCTTCTGTGAAAATTTCAACCGTCTAGCTATTACGGTTCATGAGATACAGCCTGGTCAGGCCTCCTTCACTCTATGTACTTGCGCGCTATAATTACCTACCGCCCGGCCGCAAGGTCACGGACCGCCGGCGATCCAAGTTCAGTGCGGTTGTCGCAAGCGAAGCGCGCGCATGTTGTACGTTACGTAAAATTGTTTGTTCGATTTCGAATTTTTGCAACATTAAAGTTTAATAATAGGTACTTACTTTAGAGATGGTAATAAATACACACAACACTATATTAAAGTTAAACAATTGTAAATACAATAAATGATTTTCTTAAAATTGTGTTGTTATTTATTTTACTTTGCCTAATGTACGTACAACTCAACTATTATATTATTATAGCTGACCCGGCAAACGTTGTTTTGCCTTATAAATTATAGATAGTAGCCGATTCTCAGACCTACCGAATACGCATATAAAATTTGGTAAAAATCCGTCAAGCCGTTTCGGAGGAGTACGGTAACTAACATTGTGACATGGAAATTTTATATATTAGAAAGATACCTACACTCTATGGTACAACCCTAACGCTTGAACTGAGGCGTATGTAAATTCTGAACACAAAAGAATTGCGCTCTTATGAGCTTAGTAGTAAGGCGCGATTTCGAATGCACCAGGTGCGTCGGAAATTTTGTAGGCTATTAAAATGGCGGCTTTCTTCAAGATCAAAGCCGTGCAGCTTCTGTACGTAGTACTATTATTTATTCTGTGGCCTGGTGACAGACGGACGGACGGACAGACAGACAGACAGCGAAGTCTCAGTAATAGGGTCCCGTTTTTACCCTTTGGGTACGGAACCCTAAAAAAGAAGCGCGCCTCGCTCTTCTTTCTTTCTTTCTTCTTCTTTCTTCTTTTTTTTTTAACGCGATCTAGACCCGTGTCTAATAATAATGATGAATATTAGTAGTAAGTATGTATAATTATATTTTTGCCTGCAATTAATGATTAGTAAGAAAAACACATTTGTGTTTGTCGATTTAAAATTCGCGCCGTATGGCCGAGAGTACCACGGCATCACTAGTGCTAGAGCGTGACGTCACTGACGTAAATAAAACGTCAACACTTGAGGTTTCTAGACGCTCATTAAATAATTTAGTTAGTTTGTGTTAGAAATTAAATTATTATTATATTATTACTATTATTTAGACCCGGTAACATCGTAGGCTTATGTTGCTTAGGCTTAGGCTAAAAGATTTTGATTGACTTCAGATAGGTACCTACTAGTGTCTTTATTTGAGGGTAGAAACGAGCTCGTTTCACGGCGTTTCACGCTTTGTATAGGTACGTTTTTGTCCGAAATCATTTGTATGCTATGCAGTCTGTGCGCTTTCATAGTAGATGATGAGTTTAGATGGATGGGATCGATCGTACGTCTCCGTACGTTAGAGCACGAATGAAATTTAGACGAAAACGTATGCAAAGTGCGGCCGGCTTAAGCGTCTATTTCACAACAAGTAACTTATACGATGGATGGACGTTTTTACTTTTAAGCTTTCCGTGTATCTGTCTTACGTTGATGTATACTAATTGTGTTTGTTTTGTTGCGCAAATAAAGTATTAAATAAATAAAGATAGATAGATTAATATCTATCTATCTACTGCCTACTGGCTACATTCCTCGCACTTCTAAACCGCACTGTACCCCCAAACCCACAAGTGCTCCTTCGTTATCGATAAATCTTGTCCATCACTCGTACATTATGCATATCGATAGTATTATAAATGGGATTGTGACTCGAACCGTGAAATCGATTCCGCGCCTCGGATAACTGTAGTTTTCACAACTTATATACGAAAACTTTGGGATTTCAGCTTTCTTTCGGCGGAGAGACGTGAGAGGCCTGGAAATCTTTGGGAAGTTCTGATTTAGGGTTTTCTTAAGGCTCGTACACAGTATCCGGCGGATTTTGACTTTGTCTTCAGTTACATTTTCCCGGGTCTTTATCACGTATCTTATATATTATATATTATCCCCCCCTCGCGACCAAGACCATTGTAACATGGTTGAAACGTCGAGGTAAAAAAATAAATAATAATACGCGATAAAGACCCGGGAAAATGTAACTATGATAACAAATCATGTGAATTTAAAAAGTTTAATGTCTTTAGTTGTATGACCTTATACCGCCACATATTTTGAAAAAAAAATCGCTAGAAGAAATAGGATTAAAAAAAACCGGTTATTAAAAGCTGATAGGGTATTTCCGGTTCACCTAGATTTGTATTTTTTGGTGAAAATAAAGAAAAATTCCGAAAAATACAAGAAGTTGATAATTTAGTTACATATTGGTAATTACGAGATTTCGCGTAAATCTATATTTTCCCCCATATCTTTTTATCCTGTAGACTCAGAAACTCGATAAACACTTGGCAGGGACCATAAATCTCAGTATTTATGGTTTTAATTTAAACTCGATAGCTCTAGCTAGGCGTTACCGAGATAAAAGGTTTTGATAGACAGACGAACGGATTGACTGACGGACGGACGGATGGACGGACGATCAAACGGACGATTTTCCTAAAGTTGTACGCTTAGACGTATAGAACAACCCCTTTCAACGACTTTATTTGGTCTAAAACAGACACATATTACAAAAACGAATTGAAAATAAAAAAATCACACAATTTCTTAAAAATTACAAAAAACTGATAAGATGTGTGTGTTGCAGCAGGACAAAAGGGCCATGACGCAGTGTCTAGCTTCGTAGCTGTGTAGCAGCTTACCATTACGTTTTTGTACGCCTAGACGTGTAAAACAACCCTGAAAAACCTCTTTCAATAACAACTCTGCAACAGCTTACTGTCACGTTTCATCTAAATAAAACGTATCTATCTACTGTGAGATACTAAATACCGCTTAGCTCCCTTTACAGTTTTATCCGCCATGCAGTTGAGGCCTCCGAATTAGAGAAGCGACGCCAAAGTTATACTGAAGCGACATTCGACGTGGCATACGCAGAAAGCCATTATATAATAACATCGCTCTTACGGTGAAGGAAAAACATCGTGAGGAAACCAACATGTCCTAGGACTCACCACGGTCCGAAGACATGGGATATTCAGTGTTTTCTATGTATCATATGTATGTATTTACAAAAAAAAAAAAGGTATAATATGTAGTATATCCGTTGTCTAGTACCCATTGTACAAGCCTAGTGCTTAGTTTGGGGCTAGATTGCGCTGTGTGTAACGTCGTGCATTATTTATTATTTATTTATTTATTTATAGGTACCTACCCTATTTCAGAAACTTAGACCAAAAATGTTAACAAAAATTCCATTCGTTTATTTGAAAGTGACTGCTCTTTATTAACTTTTAAGCTACTGCATAGCTTTTATCGCGGGCTTTGAGCTTTGAATGAAGAAATTTCGTAACGAAAAAAACCTGTCATCCCCCACTCCGCCTACCATGTGGCCGAGCTACATGGCAACGTGGTATGTACAAAATAAAAAAAAAAAAAAATTGCATAAGTTGATAAAACAGACAGACAGACAGACAGACAGACAGACACACAGACACGTCAAACTTTTAACACCCCTCTTTTTCCGTCGGGGGTTAAAAATACTATCCAATAGCTTTACCGCGGCAGTCCCCGAGTGCCACACGTTTTTTTTCGTTTGACTTTTTTAACTTGACCTAACAACTGCTATCACAGAAAACAACCTTGTAGTTGGTGTGTCTCACTCATCTAGTGTTAGAGTTGTTCAGGTCGCCCAATTCTATACTTATATCAGTAATCGTGAAAATGAAGCGAAAGCAATATCCTCAATAAATGGACTATCCAACACTGAAAGATTTTTTCAAATCGGACCAGCGGTTCCTGAGATTAGCGCATTCAAACAAACAAACAAACTCTTCAGCTTTATAATATCTGGAGAGTTTGTTTCTAGATGAGTGAGACACACCAACTACAAGGTTGTTTTCTGTATTAGATAGTCCATTTATTGAGGAAGGCTTTATATCACATTTTCAAAAAAATTAGGTGGGCGAAGTCGCGGGCACTGCTAGTAATTTAATAATTTCACTTGCTGGGCTATTGCTATACCCTACCTACTGTAGGTAGGGTATAGCAATAGCTGCATGGTTACAAAAACCAAGCTTTATAACGTAAATTCGAATTTACAAGATTGTCTGCCGTATTTCCGCTCATATAGCCACCCTCCGGTTTTTGGCTAAATCTTTATTTATTGTCGGCAATAAAACCAGAACTGACTTAATATTATAAATGCGAAATTATGCTGTTGTTAGGTTTTTGTACTTATTGGACCTTTCACACGGTGAGGATTCTCGAGGCCAGTTAAATAAATAAATATTACCTTCCTTCGTGCCTCAGTCGTAAGCGAGGAGAGATGCAGTCTATAATTTCACGGCATAAAAATAAATATAAAAAAATATTTTGCTGATTTATGTGGCACCAGCAGAAAAAAAATACCTACCCGTGGCGAAGCGGTCAAACGCGTTGGTTCGGACTACCAATAGTCTCGGGTTCGAATCCCGCCGGGTATCTACTAAAGTTTTGCAAGCATTTTTTTTAAAAGCAGTAATCTATACTGTCTTAGAATCTTAAATCAAAAATGTAAACAAAAACTCATACGCTCTTTATTTAGTTTTTCCTTTGATATTGACAATTCTAAGTTTACATAAGTTTACACTTAGAAAAAATAACAAAACGCCCAAGATACCTAAAAAATAAATAAACTGTTGTTTTGAACCTGCTATTAATACTAATTTAGGTTTTATCTAAGTAAGTGCCCTCTTTAAAATAACACGTGAAGATATATTTGTCTAAATTATATTTTTTCTCTTTGTTCCATGTATTTGTTCCTGTCTTTGGAAATGCAGAGCACAACTTGAGTAAGTAACCTGATTGTATGTAATGTATTTAGAAAAAGTGCCCTTAGTTCCAAAATTCAATGTTCCCATCGGGACTTGAACCCACGACCTCCAGTTCTCTAGCAAGAGGTCGTGGTGTTTCCGGTTGCATCCCTCTCGGGAACCTGGGATCCGCTTTCCTGGTCTGTGATCTTCAGCATCCCGTATAGTTAAGTGTGGCCCTTTGAACTCATGCCACCCCTTTACACGTCAAGTCACGTACGTACTAAGATTGTCTACTGTTTTCGTGATGTTGGACTGAATTTAAGACTAAAAAATGAGGTCTTCGGTTTCGGACCGAAGCTCTCTGAATACCCCATTCAGAGAACTTCGGTCCGAAACCGAAGATCGACTTGACATGTCTGTCACTGTCTTATTGAGTCGCAGTGAGCGAAACGGAGATAACGTTTCTGACAAAGGTTTCGGACCAAAACCGTTGTCAGAACGGAGCGGAGCGTTCGGAGCTCGGTAAATACCCCTGCAGGTCTCTTATTCAGGAAACCCTTTGTTAATCCTGAAGAAGAGACCTGTAAAAGCCTCGAAACGTTGAGCATTGAAGCAGTGCTAGAAGTAATACAAGGATACACCACGCAATTAAAACCGAAAAATCCGTTTAATTTCTAAGTCAATTTTGCGTTACCAAGATTATCAAGGTCCATTTAGATTGAATGGGCCAATAAACCTTAACCTTTCAGGACGACCTCAACATCGTCACCTCAGGCCAAATCGCCAGCCGGCAGCAGCGCCGGCGCAGGCGCTACGGCTACAACCTCAACCGCACCCGGCGACCGCACCCCGACCGCACACAACAAGCAACTCCAGAATGTCAAGGGGCAAGACCATCCGCCGCATCCATCTGTAAGTCTTTAGTATGTTTTAGTAGGTTTTATGTTAGATTTTGTGATAGGTTTATGGTTTACTAAACTTGATAGCTTTATGTTTATGGTTTATTAAACTTGATAGGTTTGTGTTCGTGGTTTATTAAACTTGATAGTTTTATGTTCGTGATTTACTAACCTTGATAGGTTTATGTTCATAGTTTACTAAACATGATAGGTTTATGTTAATAGTTTATTAAACTTGTTAGGTTTGCGTTTATGGTTTAGTAAACTTGATAGGTTTATGTTAATGTATTATCATATCATAGTATTATTTTCTCGAAAGAACCCGTTTTGTTGCTGCCATAACTTCTATGAAGAACTATCAAAGTAAAGATAAGGCGTGACTAAGGCGTTTTTGGTCTTGGTTGTGAGATGTAAATTCTAAATACATTACAAAAATTTAAAATGGGATTGACAAAATGTTAACTCTATAGACCGAATTGTAATTGATGCGAGAGTCCCACCTTAAGTGGAGTTTTGTAAATGTAATTTTCCTTAAAACATGAATTTCTAAATACGCATACTTCATGACTTAAAATATTTCAAATGTCTTGTTCACGTAGACAATTTATACGGGATAAAGAAACGAGAAAATAATACTAGTATAGGTTTATGATGATTTGGTAGGTTAATGTTGAAAGTTTAAAAAACTTGATAGGTTTATGTTTATAGTTTAGTAAACCTGATAGGCTTGTGTTTACTTAATATAAAATAAGTAATTATAATAAGACTATTTCCTAAAAAGAATGATTAAAACATAATAAAATATCGTGTGGCAAAATAAAATAAATTTCAAGCGTAAATATTTTGAGGTTTATCTAGCTTCTTCAAGTAAATAAAAAAGGTAAATTAATAAATATATTATTTTAAATGTTGTTATTAAAAAACCTATGTATTTTGGTGTTTAGTTTTTAGAGAAAAAAACTAATGTTTCGGCTGATAAATGGGCTTTCTAAAGAAATATTTGAGAAAAATCATATTTTTTTTAGTTTTTTATATTGTGGCGTTTAGCTTTAATGAATTAATTTTCTCAGATATTTTTTTTATCTATTGGAATGTTGCCTTTTAGATGTTGTTACTTAAATGTTTAAAAGATAGTAAAATATATCTGTTTAAAATATAGTCAACAATACACATCCTAGGTATACTCTATCTATAAAAAAAACTATTTCAAAATCGGTTTATCCCTTCGGGAGCTATGATGTCAAAGACAGATAGGTACACTTCAAACTTTTAACACCCCCTTTTCCATTAGGGGTAAAAACAATTAATTATAAAAAAAGAAAAAAAGGTAACTCACAAGACAAACCTTGTAGGTATCTAATATCTATAGGTTAAAACTTACAACAAAAAATAATATAAAACAAGAAAAAAATGAATTTCTATTAATTTTTGTATGTAGCTCAAGGCTATTTTGTTTAGAAAATTTATTTACAAGGAAAAATAGCATTCAAAAATTTTCACTTGCGGCGAGGCTTGAACTCGCGCCTTTGGGTCGGTACCCCAACGTCCTTACCAACTAGACTACGCAAGCTCTTTATGAGCTTCTTTATGAAATTTTTGAATGCTATTTTTCCTTGTAAATAAATTTTCTAAAGAAAAAAATGGTTTAATGGCCACCTATTCTTTAATTTTTAAGTCGGTTAAAAACCAATTGAAGGAAAATATATTAATTCTTCATTGAAAATGATGCAAGCAGAAAAAAATAATTACGTTAAGGTAAATTAGAAAATCGATGATGAGTTTTGACCGATAATGGTATTTAATGATTTGCGCTACTTGAGAGTCGTGAAAAGCGTCTAAAACTTAATCGGGACTTTACTTGGCGATTAGCCTACTTGGAACTTTACTTAAGTGCGTATACAGAAAGAAAGCTGGAAGCTGACAAGCGCTTACCAGCGCTTGTCAGTGCTGGTCCGTTCTACACAAAAGAAGCAGGTTGAGGCAGAATGTCGGACTCATCGGACGATGTTATGACGTCAGCAGCCCAGCGCTGACCAGCGCGTGTTGAAGCTTGTCGGCACCGATCAGTGCTAATCGGCGCGGGTTCATACATTTTCCTGCGCGGGTCACCAGCGCTGATAACCGCTGGTAAGCGCTTGTCAGCGCTTATAAGTTTCCAGCTTTCTTTCTGTATACGGCCTAAGAATCGTGAAAGACGCACTTGCACTAAAACGATGTCTAAGCAGACGACTTAGTAGTCGATGTCTCCTTTTTATTAACAATCTTGATGAGGTCGACCAAGTGATTGATCTTTATGGCTGTCTGGTCTGGTCTCACAATCGGGTCTCAATAGAGTGTCGATAGAATAGCAATTGTCATATTTTACGTGAATTTGACACATTTGTTTACGAAATATGTCAAATACACGCCAAATAATTTGACACATTCGAACACATTTATCTACCAAATGTGTCAAATACCTACACGCCAAATTTGGTCAAGTTAGAGGCCTCAGGGCGACCTGACAACTCTAACACTAGGTGAGACACACCTCTATACGAAAAAAAAAGAAAGACTTTAGGAACAAAATAAAACAAGGTCTAAGCAGGCGACTTGGTCGTCGCTGTCTCCTTTTTATTAACAATCTTGATGAGATCTACCAAGTGACTGATCTCTATGGCCTGGTTCGATATCTGCTCGTACGCGTTAATGTGCTCTATGGGCTTCCAGTCTCCGTAGAACTTCTGCAGCGTCTTCGATATGTCCTTCATTACGCTGTTCTTGTCTGTTATGTCTCCGAGCAGGTAACCTGTAAAAATAACAGAAGACGGGTCAGATCTTGTTCCACTGCAGTCTTCCTTCTTCTAGATGAGGGTGTTATTTTATCTTAGACCACAACTATGGTCTAAGATTATTATCTTACCCCATAGTTATGGTCTTAGATAATATAACACCCTCATCAAAGTCAATTATAAATTACCCTCAATTATCTTTATAGGAATCAAGGAATCAGTACCTAGTGGAAATGAACCATTGTAAATCATACAGTAGGTATACAGTGAAAAGGTGTGTGGCGGACGCCCACAGAATCAACTAGATGGCGTTACTAGTATGAAATCCTGAATCGCGCTATCAACATTCTTTCCGAGATAAGCTCATATACAACTCCCGATGAGACAACGTTGGGCCGCGGCCTACCTGCCTGGTGGAAGATCTTCCCTTTGGAGGTACACATCTCATCTCGTACCCCCAAAGGTAGAAAATCGTCTATCTAGACTAGATGAAATCTTGGTCTCTGAATAAACATATCTGCTCTAATGTCTTTATCCAGGAAGAAAACAGTCGACTACGTTTGTATGGAGAAAGAGTAGGTAGTCTATTAAACTTATCATTTTCGAAAACTACCTCGAAATCCCTAAACTTCTAGAACCAAAATTGTTCGCCTAGACCTCTAGAACAACCCCCTCCTCGGCAAACACCCGATATAATTACCAATTTCAAAAGCCGACGAATTGACATAGTGTTCTCTGATCAGCTCGGCCCGCTTAACTTTGAGGTCGCTATCTCGGACAGTCTCGTACATCAGGCGGAACAGCTTCATCCTCATGTCGTTATCGTCGCTGGACGGATCGTTGGGAGACTTCGGTGGCTCCGGCCCTGATGGCGGCGGTGTGCGTTGTCTGTTCTGTCTCCTTATCATTGACAAAATTATAAATTAGTAGCGGATTCCCGTGGTGTTACCCGCGTAAGACCTGATCTCGTGGGAATATCGGGATCAAAAGTGTAATGTAGCTTCAATCGGTACAGTAGCTTATGACCGAAGCATCTGGAAATCTATGAGGGAGGCTTATGTCCAGCAGTGGACTTCTTACAGCTGAAATGATGATGATGATGATGACAGTAGCTTTTGAGCTTTTTCACACACTCAAAAATACATTTTTTTCCTCTTTGTAATATTAGTGTAGACTAGCAAATTCCCGTGGTGTTACCCGGGTAAGTCTCGATCCCGGGATAGTATCGGGATTAAAGGTAGCTTATGTGTTATTCTAGGTCTCCTATGTTCATTCCAAGTTTAAGTTTCATCGCAATCGGATCATTAGTTTTTGCGTGAAAGAGTAACAAAGGCACATACATACAGACATACATACAGACTTTCGCGTTTATAATATTATAGAAGGATATAACCCGCGTAAGTCCCGATCCCGTGAAAATATAAATAATAAATAAATAAATAAATAAATTCTGCGAACAACACACAGCGCCATCTAGCCCCGTGGTAAGCGACTAAGCTTGTGTTACGGTGACTAGACAACGGATATAATACTTATATTTATTTTTCTTTTGTAAATACATACATATTATACATAGAATCGTATATATATATATCGGGATCAGATGTAGCCTATGTTACTTCTTGATAATGTAGCTTTCAATTGGTGAAAGAAATTTTGAAATCGGTCCAGTAGTTTTTGAGTTTTTCTTAACAAACATACAGACACAGACAAAAATAAAAATCTTTCCTGTTCATAATATTGGTATAGATGAATTTTGAAAACTAAACAAATGTTAGATTCTTCTTCTGTTTTCGCGATGTTGTATAAAAAAATAAAAAAAAAATGTAAATGATAAAGTAAAATAATAAAAAAGTAAATAAAAGTAATAGAGTTAAAATTAAATAATAAAGTTTAATTATAACAATTTAACAATAAAGTAAATAATAATCATTGCAATTTAGAGCCTGCGTACACAGGAACGTTTTTGATAACATTTTAATAGTTTTAAAAATAAGACGGTAGTCTCACTGTAACTTTTTTAATACATTAGAATGACAAATCACATCTTAGTCTATCCTGAAGAAGAGACCTGGAATGGTCTCGAAACGTTGAGCGTTGTAACAATGCTAAAAGTAATAAAAACCACGCGATTCAAACCGAAAAAAGTCTTTAATTTCTAAACAAATGTTGATCAAATAGACGATATTTTCGCTCAAAGCGATTTCCTCCAGACAACCTTGGAACACCACTTTTAGATTATTAGCTGGTGTACTTGCCTTTTTTCTTGACCGTAGGGCTCAAGATCAGCTCTCCTGGATTTCTGCTCATTTTCTGGTGGAGATGCGGGAAGTTCTACATGTGGGGGATATTCTGGAGTTGGAAGGGAAGGAATAGACGGTTTGGGTGTCCGTGTGAACAACTGCAAGCCGCTATATTTGTCTGTTGTTGTCGGGTATTTAGGGACCGTGTCGTTTAGGAGCTTCAGTTTGAGGTTCCAAGATAGTTCTTCTAGTAGTTCTGATAGTTCTATCGGTGTAGACGATGGAACTGGAAAAGTATTTGTTTTTTATATTTTCCCGGGTCTTAATCGCGTGATTTTTAGGGTTCCGTACCTAAAGGTAAAAACGGGACCCTATTACTGAGACTTCGCTGTCTGTCTGTCTGTCTGTCTGTCTGTCTGTCCGTCCGTCCGTCCGTCCGTCCGTCCGTCCGTCCGTCCGTCCGTCCGTCTGTCCGTCTGTCCGTCTGTCACCAGGCTGTATCTCATGAACCGTAATAGCTAGAAGGTTAAAATTTTCACAGAAGATGTATTTCGGTTGCCGCTACAACAACAAATACTAAATAAAACAATTATTTAAAAGGGGCTCCCATACAACAAACGTGTTTCAAAAATAACAAGGAGTTTAGTTCAATGTGAGGTCGCTTCTGATTGGTCAGGACAAATCGAGTTGGTCATGGAATTCAAAATGGCTGCCCCATCTGTCAAATATACCAGTCTGCCTTACTTACCAAAGAGTTTCTTATAAGTTTCAGATTTTCTTTGTGCCAAGGTTTTTTTTTTTTTTATTGAGTGATTCGGTCGTTTGATGGGAGTAGAATCGAAGATAAATATTTCATATTTTCCTATAAAATTAAAAAATTGGTTGTTGTAAACGATTTTATTACTTTTTAATTCTCTTACCTCGACGTTTCGACCATGTTGCAACGGTCTTGGTCGCGAGGGGACTCAACCCCGACCCGGGCAAATATAAAATTATGAGTTCCAATCGTGTTAGTTTAAAAAGTTTATTTGTTTTTTTATGTGAAACATCTATAGGCGAGGGAAACCTGATTTTGGCGTAGCAATACAGGCCGCGGCCACGAATCGCCACGCTATATGATGGAATATAAGTTACTATGCGAAGCGAGTCGATGTTTCACATCTGCCAGGCGTCCCATGATGGCTCTTTTTTTTTAAGCTACTAAATGACCCAGCTTACTTCGTATCGCCTATTTTTTTTATAATGCTTTAGGGACGCCGCGTAAGTGTGGCCGTGTTTCCCCGGCGTCGAATAGGGTTACCCTATCTCATCCCGTGGGTGTCGTAAAAGGCGACTAAGGGATCTGAGGGAGACTAGCAAACCTTAAGTTCTTGGAGGGTGGTGTCAGGCAGGCGGCCGGCCGTAAACATATTGCCAAATCTATTTGCATCTATACTAATAATATTATAAAGCGGAAGAGTTTGTTTGTTTCAACGCGCTAAACTCAGGAACCACTGGTCCGATTTGAAAAATTCTTTCGGTGTTGGATAGTCCATTTATTGAAGGCTATAGCCTATATTTTTGATCCCGATATTCCCACGGGATCGGGACTTATGCTGGTGAAACCGCGGGGAGCTGCTAGTAATGTATAAAAAAAAACATTTTTTAAGCTATTCCTTTTTTGGAAGTCGGTTAAACATATACTTACGTAATATACACAAAAGACACAAAAACAATTCTTCCAAATACATTTCGAACCAATAAAAATTTCACAACTAAATTTTATAGACGGTGTTTGATAATAATGAGTATTAAAATACAAAAACCGGTCAAGTGCGAGTTGTACTCATGGGCAAAGGGTTCCATACCATTACTACAAAATAAAATAATAAACATGTATTGTATGGGAGAACCCAATTCAATATTGTTTTATTGTGTTTTTTGAGTTTTTGTTGTTATAGCGGCAACATATATCTAATCTATACAAACGTGGGCCCAGTTCACCACTAACAAATTAGAGAAGGGGTGATTGGGCCCTATTCCCTGTTTCAAAGGGGACCATTTACCCCTAGCCTAACAGAATTAAATCATTTTGTTAAAATTTAAACTGTCTTACTGCTGTCACGATTCATGAGATACAGCCTGGTGACAGACAGACAGCGAAGTCTCAGTAATAGGGTCCCGTTTTTACCCTTTGTGCACGGAACCCTAATAAGTAAGCAAGTAGGTACCTACAATATTTACCTACATGAATATTTAATTAAAACAGAACAGTAAAATCTCTAATAATAACTCTTAAGGCTCCTTTTACAACACATTCATTGTAAAATATATATTTTTTTTAATGCCCAAGCTCTACTAGAAATATAATCTAGGAAAAATGCACCATCAAAAATCCTCACGCAACGGGGTTTGAACCCGTGCCCTGCGCTTGCCAGGCGAGTGCTCTACCCACTAAGCTACATGTGTACAGAAGGTACATGGCACAGGTTCGAATCCTGGCACGGGAGAATTTTTGATGTTGCATTTCACCTTATAAAATACTAGCTTCCGCGGTTTCACCCGCGTAAGCGAAACCAGATCCTGTGGGATTTACAGGATCAAGATTATCTTTGACGACCTCTGTGGCGCGTCGTGCGAGAGCGCGACTGCAATGCAGGAGGTTGCGGGTTCGATTCCCGCCGGGTGCAAGTATTTATGCTTAAAAAATAAATATTTGTGTCTGGTCTGGGTGTCCTTCTATGTATAATATGTATGTATTTACAAAAGAAAAATAAATATAAGTATTATATCCGTTGTCTAGTCACCGTAACACAAGCTTAGTCGCTTACCACGGGGCTAGATGGCGCTGTGTGTTGTTCACAGAATTTATTTATTTATCCTATGTCCTTCTTCTGGTTCTAAGCTACCTTCCTACTAATTTTCAACCAAATCGGTTTAGCCGTTCTTGAGTTATAAATAGTGTAACCTAACACGACTTTCTTTTATATACCTACCTACTACTAGCTGCGCCCCGCGGTTTCATCCGCGTAAGTCCCGATCCCGTGGGATTTACGGGATCAGGATATCCTGTGCCTTTCTCCTGGTTCTAATAAGCTGTAAGCTATCTCCCCACCAATTTTCAACCAAATCGGTTCAGCCGTTCTTGAATTATAAATGGTGTAACTAACACGACTTTCAGCCTTCTATATTCCAAGTTTCGTTGCAATCGATTCATTAGTTTTTGCGTGAAAGAGTTACAAAGTCACATAATATGTACAAACTTTCGCGTTTATAATATTAGTAGGATATAGAATAATATATGGATGTAGATAATATAGATATCTTGATCTTTTTCAATATGTTAGGTATGTATCCTCTTTGACTATAATAAATGAAAGGTATGCGAGAGGTCGACACCGAACTCTTTGTCTATACGAGAGATTGCTCGTTTCAGCGTGTTTCAGCTGCCCGAATAAAATATACTTAGATAAAGGATTTATAGGGGGTTGGGCACTAGGGATGGGGGAGATGTCGATAGTTTTAGTTTTGTCGATAAATATATTCTTCTTTTAGTATAGTGGTGTGTCTCACCTAGTGTTAGAGTTGTCAGGTCGCCCTAAGGCCTCTAACAATTAACCAGCAGATTCCCGATTAAGTCTCCTGGGAATATCGGGATCAAAGGTAGCGTATGTTACTCCTCGATAATAGGTATAGCTTTCTATTGGTAAAGAATTTTTGGAATTGTCCCAGTGGTTTCGGAGATTACCCCCAATAAACATACATACAAACATGTTATCAACGTTACCTCTTTATAATATTAGTATACTTTTCTTCATTATAATCGATATACGATATCGATAAACAGTCCCGCCACATCCCTACAACGTTAGTTAGATCATTAAATAATCCGTACAACTTAATCGATAACTCTACGCAGTAATTGCTTTCGTACTACCTTCAGGCTAGGGCGTGTCGTCACTCACGTAAACGAAACGTCAACTTTTAAGGTTTATAGGCGCTCCTCAACTATAATTAATTAACTTTGTGAAAGATAACCTCTCTTTCCTAATCATGTATTCTCGTCTATTTAGATCGATATCGATAAACACTCCTATCACATCCCTATAAAGTTACTGAGATCATTAAATAATCCGGACAACTTAATCGATAACTCTACGTACTAATTGCTCTCGTACTTCCTCCAGGCGTCTGCTGTTCGCAACCTTTTCAATTCCACTAGGTGGGAGGTTTCGGCCGCGGCTTGTTCCACCTACGGGGTCATGTCGTATCATTAAGCGAGCTTTTACCTTCGAATAAAAACGACAAGAGAAAGAGAGTAACAAACTAATTTTATTAAAATTAAAGACATTTTTCGGTTTGTATCAAGAATCAAGAATATTTATTGAATAACTGTGTACATTAAAGTGACATGGAAATGAGTTAGAGTATCAACAGTTTGTCCATCCCGGTCATACAAAATATTATAGTAACTTAATCTAAGCATTACTTCTAAATAAAAACTAGCAATTATTAAAATTAAAGACATTTTTCGGTTTGAATCGCGTGGTTTTTATTACTTTTAGCATTGTTACAACGCTCAACGTTTCGAGACCTTTCCAGGTCTCTTCTTCAGGATAGACTAAGATGTGATTTGTCATTCTAATGTATTAAAAACCACGCGATTCAAACCGAAAAATGTCTTTAATTTTAATACAACATCGCGAAAACAGAAGAAGAATCTAACAATTATTATCTAATTATTAACATAATTTAGAGTCAACAAATTAATCTTATGTAAAGTAAACAATCTAAATCTAAATATTCTTTGACACTGTAGAAAGCCTTTGAGATCAACCATTTTCTTAGTCTATTGCGGAATAAGTTGCCTTCTCGAATTTTTATTTCTAGTGGTAAATTATTAAATGTTCTAATAGCAGGCGTGGTGTTTATTACTTTTAGCATTGTTTCAACGCTCAACGTTTCGAGACCTTTCCAGGTCCCTTCCTTCTTCCTTCCTTGAGTCAATCCTGAAGAAGGGACCTGTAATGCCGGCCTTCCACTGCCACTGCGAGCGGAGCAGAGTTAAAAATGTGTCAGTTCAACGTACAACGGTTGTTTTCATAGTCATACAACTCTTTCGCGCTATGGAAACAATCGTTGGATGTTAAACTGACACATTTTTAACTCCGCTCCACTCGCAGTGGAAGGCCGGCATAAAGGTCTCGAAACGTTGAGCGTTGAAACAACCACGCGATTAAAACCGAAAAATGTCTATAATTTCAATACAACAACGCGAAAACAGCAGAAAAAATCTTATTGTTTTAATTTTTTATTAGGTATTTACAGGGTGAACCATTTAAACGGGCCTTCAGGGGGATATCCTAAACGATAAGAGATAGCAAAAATGCCGAAAGAAGTTACCGGTGTGAACTTGGCAGCCAAAGTTAGCAGCCTATAACCCGACCAAATTAAGATGGTCATTTTTGTGAAGTTAGCAGCCAAACGAAATAACAGCTTGTATATACATAAAAAATAGTAGATAAATATCACAATAGGTTATATATAGACAAAAGATGCCAATAAAATTATAATAACTGCCACACAAACATTCCTAGGACACAAAGATGTAATAAATAACTGCTACTAAAATTCAACTACTCAGACTGCTCAAATTTCATACAAATTTTCTGTTTCTCGATGGATGGAGGTGTTTTACACCTAGCTATCCCGCTCCAATCGCATCAAATTTAGACTAGCACTAAAGGTAATACATCAGAGTACCTTGAAAATGCCATTAGAATGTGGCTATGAGGCTCCTTAACGGCCACCCAATGAAACTTAATACAAATATTTTTCATGCAAATTTTCTGTTTCTCGATGGATGGAGGTGTTTTACACCTAGCTATCCCGCTCTAATCGCATCAAATTTAGGCTAGAATTATAGGTAACAGTCCATAGTACCTAGGCAGTGCTATAAGAAAGTGGCTATGAGGCTCCTTAACGCTCCACCACCCAATGAAACTTAATAAAAATATTTTTCATGCAAATTTTCTGTTTCTCGATGGATGGAGGTGTTTTACGCCTAGCTATCCCGCTCCAATCGCATCAAATTTGGCCTAGCACTAAAGGTAATACATCAGAGTACCTTGAAAATGCCATTAGAATGTGGCTATGAGGCTCCTTAACGGTCCACCACCCACTGAAACTTAATAAAAATATTTTTCATGCAAATTTTCTGTTTCTCGATGGATGGAGGTGTTTTACACCTAGCTATCCCGCTCTAATCGCATCAAATTTGGGCTAGAATTATAGGTAACAGTCCATAGTACCTAGGCAGTGCTATAAGAAAGTGGCTATGAGGCTCCTTAACGCTCCACCACCCAATGAAACTTAATAAAAATATTTTTCATGCAAATTTTCTGTTTCTCGATGGATGGAGGTGTTTTACACCTAGCTATCCCGCTCCAATCGCATCAAATTTGGCCTAGCACTAAAGGTAATACATCAAAGCACCTTGAAAATGCCATTAGAATGTGGCTATGAGGCTCCTTAACGGTCCACCACCCAATGAAACTTAATAAAAATATTTTTCATGCAAATTTTCTGTTTCTCGATGGATGGAGGTGTTTTACACCTAGCTATCCCGCTCTAATCGCATCAAATTTGGGCTA
>CAUEGO010000052.1:30000-60111 GCA_958496205.1 Idaea biselata | reverse complement strand
ACAAGCTTAGTAGCTTACCACGGGGCTAGATGGCGCTGTGTGTTGTTTACAGAATTTAATTTTTTTATTTATTATTTATACGAATGTCCGTAACGTAGTTTCAAAAGTCATATTTTCGGATCGACTGAACAAATCGGTCAGACAGGACGACAGACAGACAGACAGACCGTCTCTGAAGACGCGGCAAAAGACTGTTTTACAATGTAGAGATAAATAGATAGCTTCTTAAGAAACAGTTGATACCCAGACAAAATAATTTTATAGAATAGGCAATCAATAAACCGTACCTGACGTGAATATGATGATATCTCTTGAACATCAGTGTTACAGGGCATTTAAATAAAAATTACATTTTAAAGTATGACCATGTTGTCCTGAATCGATAAATTAATTAAATGTACATGGCGTATTGAGTTTGAGTGTAGTTGTACAACAAATTTTATAATCTGACTCCTATCAATGTAGTAAAAATGTAAGTCAATGATTATGATCTGATTTAATTTAATTTTACTGTACATTCATCTCGATTTGGAATCTCGAAATTAAATGAAAGGTTACGGCCGGGCGGAATACGCCCGGCCGTAACCTAATGTTATTATTATCTTATATCTTATCTTATCTTATTTTTCTTATCTATCTTCTCTATCTTCTATCTCTATTATATAAAAATCAATCCCTAGGTATTTCCCTTGGTCACGGCATCACACTTAAACTTTTACACATATTTCGATAATTCTTTTTTTGTTGTGTTTGCTATTGTCAGGAGAAGGTTCTTATGAAAGAAAAAATGCTAAACCGATTTTGATGAATTTTATTTTTTTATACTAAACGACACTCTATCTTCTATCTCTATTATATAAAAATCAATCCCTATTTCCCTTGGTCACGGCATCACACTTAAACTTTTACACATATTTCGATAAGTCTTTTTTTGTTGTGTTTGCTATTGTCAGGAGAAGGTTCTTATGAAAGAAAAAATGCTAATTTTATTTTTTTATACTAAACGACAGGACAACGTCTGTCGGGTCAGCTAGTAATGAAATAAAATATCGCGGTCGGCCGTAACTTGATTTCGAATTGATAAGTACCTAACACTAAGATTGTTTTAAAATAATGAATCGAAAAAAAACTTGGATTATTAGTGCCGCAGACATTTTCTTTTGTCAAATGCGAGATGTCCACATGATGCCGAAGGAGATTGATCCAATTATTTAGATAAATGGCTGTTTTTTTACACAAGCTAATAAAAAAGTGTACCTACCCATACCATTATCACAAAAATACACGTTTTTTATAAGGGAGCCCCACTCAAATGTTGAATTAAATCTGTTTTTAGTATTAATTGACACATTGGCAGCAGATATACATTATCTACTATATAAAAATAAGTCGGGTTTTCCTTCCTGACGCTATAACTCCAGAACGCACGAACCGATTTCCACGGTTTTGCATTCGTTGGAAAGGTCTCGGGCTCCGTGAGGTTTATAGCAAAGAAAATTCAGGAAAAATTTAATTATCTATAATTTATAAGGCAAAACAACGTTTGCCGGGTCAGCTAGTCTAATATATAAAATTTCCATGTCACAATGTTAGTTACCGTACTCCTCCGAAACGGCTTTACCGATTTTTACCAAATTTTATATGCGTATACAGTGTATGTATACAGTGTACAGTATAGTGGATCTGAGAATCTGCTACTATCTATAATTTATAAGGCAAAACAACGTAACGGTCAGCTAGTAATATGTAAAAATATCAACTGTCTAGCTTCGGTTCATGAAATACAGCCTGATGACAGACGGACAGAGAGACTCAGTAAAAGGGTCCCGTTTTATTAACCTTTGGGTACAGAACCCTAACAAGACATAAGTGGACTTATATATTTCTTTTTATTTTGTATGTACCTAGCTCAAGGCTATTTTATATAGAAAAAAAAATCTAAATAAGTGGACTTGTTAATGTATTCACGCCAATCACAGAAGTATGGCTCGACCTTGAATTTATTTGTATCGAAAATGTTATCGTAAAAGGCACCAACTTTGCCAACACCAAAACATTCCCCAAAAAGCAGTATCTAAGCAAATCTGTTAATATTGAAAAATATTTTAGCGTTATGGTTATATTTACTAATTGGCAGAAAAGTAGATTATGTATCTGACAACATGATGCATTGCCTTGGTTCCCAACTTCGTTCAGTCACCTGTCAGGTCTTGTCGAATGTGATGTGTTTTTTGCGGGCAAATTTTTCAGATATTTTAGAGTGAATTTTACGTCACGGCGAAAACGCAGGAAAGTTGATTTTTCTGTATGTTATAGAATACCAATTTTAAAGCATTTTTGATTAGGTTTCAGTATTCTAAGCCTTAAAATACAACAGTAATGGCGGTGGGCAAAAATACCCTGAACTGTTTAGACCTATTCTTGTCAACTTTGCCCTTCATCAAAAACCACATAGGGTTGCCAAAATTTCATTTTAACCGACACAAAAAAAATGAGGATCCCAATTTATCATTCTTTTTTGTTTCATTTAGATTGTTTTCTTGAAACAAACTAAACAATCACAAACATCAGTCACTGTGTAATTTGCAAAATATAGTGTATTCGTTATAATTTTTAAGAAAACAGTGTATTTCTTAAAAATTATAACAAATACATACTTAGTTACTTGGTTTGTCACACTTTGATGATAAATTTTTATTTCTAATACTAAATTCTAATTTACATAGCATTTCTGATATTCGCAACATTCGAAACTTATAATAGACACGTGACAACCCTAGAGAGTTACAACAGCTTGTTAGGATTTGTATGGAAAAGAGTAATAATCGCTAGGTAATATTGTCCACTGATTTTACTGCAAAACTGCTTATGCTACAAACAAAAATTTAAAGACTAGGCCTAGATTATATATTTTTCTAGATAATATTATCTGAATTACGTATAAATAAGACTCGAATTAAGTCAAAAAATAGGCGTGGGCAATGTTGGTCACAACTGCGGATTATTTTGCCCGCGATCAAAATCAAGAAAAAAATAGTTTTAAAGTGTAATATATTTATTCAAATAGTTATGCAATGCACCATATGATCGTAATACACCTTACAAATAAATAAAAAAATATATGTTCCCATAGAAAAAAAAGGACTTTTTTTCGATTTTATTAAAAAAAACGGGCAAAGTTGGCGCCTTTTACGGTATTGATAATAATAGTCTATTTCTGTGTGATTTGAGAGTATAATTATATTGTGCATACCTAAATTAAATACATAAGTATAATATTTTATCCTGCGCAAGAGATCCATGCCTGCGAGATTATTTCGAGAACATTCAGCGGGTTACATACGTAAGATCAACATTCATTAGATCGCAACATTGACTAGATCAACACCATTTGTCAGCAGATTATGAGATCAATGGTTCGATCAACAGATTATTATGTCAACAAATAACTACATCAGCAGTTTATTAGTCAATAAAGTTTAAAAAACTAAAACCCGACTACGAATATAAAAAAGAGGGTCTAAAAAATAAAGTTTGAAAAACTAAAACTCGACTTCGTAAATAAATAAAAAATGGGGGTCTAAAAAAGGGCAAGACAAGAAGATAATTATTTAGATTGAAATCCAGAAATGCATTGGTACAAAAACTTATAACACCCCTCTTTTTCCGTCGGGGGTTAAAAATGGTCAAGGTACAGCCGTGGTCGTACCTACTGTATATATCTAGTGCCTACTATGTCTGTATTTATAGAGGTATTCCTATCACCCACATAATGATAGTTGGTATACAACTTTTTAGTTTTTCAAACTTTATTTTTTAGACCCTCTTTTTTATATTCGTAGTCGGGTTTTAGTTTTTTAAACTTAATTTTTTTTATTTAATACTTTTCTGATTCCTGATCGGGTATATATATATTATATATTATATTATATATACCATCTAATACCTACTCAAACGTAATGTTGGTTTGTTATTAACTTATTGTGCAACTTTATTACGGACCACGCGAGCTGTACGACCGCAATATTATACATATTTTGACTTAAACAAAACGATATATATAGATATATATATATTTTTAAAATGTGCTCGACAATACCTTTCTTTTGATACCTAACATGCGGTGATTATATTAATTATATTTTTTTCGAGGGTAGAATCTGAGGTTTAAATTCCGTCATATAATATTTTGATAAAATGTATATACCCTACGACATCCGGCCTATTATTACGAATCTATTGACCCCTCATTCATTAAAATCGGTTCAGTAGTTTAGGCGCTACGGTGGAACATACAAACATACATACATACATACATAGACTGCCAAAAACATTACCCTTCCTTTTGGCTTCGCCGTAGTCGGGTAAAAATCCAGCAGGTGAATTGAAAGGCATATTATCGATACTTGAAGCTGTCATTTTATGAGGGCCGTTGCTGTCCCACGTGTTGTTCATTTATCTTTAGGTTTCATCTTATCTTCTTCTTCTTCTTCTATCTTCTCTTCTATTATATAAAAATCAATCCCTATTTCCCTTGGTCACGGCATCACACTTAAACTTTTAGACGTATTTCGATAATTCTTTTTTTGTTGTGAGCGCTATTGTCAGGAGAAGGTTCTTATGAAAGAAAAAATGCTAAACCGATTTTGATGAATTTTATTTTTTTATACTAAACGACAGGACAACGTCTGTCGGGTCAGCTAGTATACCTATAAATTTAAGATCATTTGTTGTAACCCACAGGTCGGAGCAGATGGCGTCTACGTTGTAACACCGAGAGAAACCTCAGCCATCGTGAAAAGTTACTCCCCTAATCTATTAGTCTATCCTTTCCTCAATACTGACACAATCACAAAAATAATCCCTGTTATACAGAGTTCTGATGTCATCGTATTAGGTCCAGGACTAGGCAAGGAAGAAGACAGTCAAACACTTACTTATGAAGTCTTAAATATCTGTAAAACATTCAAAAAACCTATAGTTCTAGACGCTCATGGACTCTTTGCCTTGTCAAAGAATCTTACCTTAATAAAAGACTATCCTGCACCAGTAATATTGACCCCAAATCAGCGTGAAGCTGATTTATTAGTCGAAAAGATCGATAAAGAAAATTGGTATGAATATTGGGGTAGCAACGTAGCTGTTTTGCTAAAGGGTAAAACGGATAAGTTTTATTCGTCTCAAGAAAGTTTTAATTGGTTTTCGAATGAAGGTGGATCTAAGCGCCGTACTCCAGCCCAGGGTGACATTTTAGCTGGGTGTGTGGGCATAATTTTCAAGTGGGCATTGGAGAATGAAGTGTTAATAAAAGATAAATCAAGTTATCCTTCTCTAAGTCAAAGCGTGGCTTCGTATGCAGCTGCGAAAGTGACTCGATACGCTAACGGTAGAGCTTTTCAAAAATACGGTAGGAACTTCGTAGCTTCTGATATGGTTGATAATCTTCATTTTGCTTTTGATGATGTATTTGGGCCACAATAACTATAGATAAGTACAACAAAGATAATCACACGATATCCCACGGAATTAATGTTAAGAACGTGGCGACTGTTACCATTTCCATACAAACTTAATACCTACCAAAATAAATTATGAAAAATTTAGTTTTCTACCTTAATATCGATATTATTTTAATTGCGTCAGTAGGACTGCTAGGACTATTGAATTGAATTATTGTAAGATTCATAATTTATTTTGGTATTAAGTTTGTATGGAAATGGTAACAGTCGCCACGTTCTTAAAGGGCGATATTAGACAGTTCACTGGGAGTGAATCACTATCGATGATTCACTAGGAGTGAACAGTGAAAGACTTCTTTGATTCATTTTGAGTTTAACAAATTAGTAAATTAATCTTCTTAAATCTATTTATATATTTATCTACTATTATCTACTACTACTAGGTATCTACTATATTTATCTACTTACAGTAGGGTGAACTGTCCATCAATGAGCCACATAAAATCCAAACGCACACACTCTTAGTATTTCTGATATAATGAATGATACAAAGGTGCATTAATTTTGTGCATTAAAACTTTTTTCAATTTTTATTCAGGTTTTTTGCTACGATGCATGGTTTAAAAAAATGGAATGTGGCTCATTGTGTACAAGGACTGGACGGAGGGTTACTGCGGTTCTTTCCACACGACAACGATACGATAATTCCAGCCGATACGATGATTCTACTGTCAACCTTATCACAGTGTGACAGTAGAATCATCATATCGGCTGGAATTATCGTATCGTTGTCGTGTCGAAAGAACCGCAGTAACCCTCCTGGTACACAATGAGTCAGGGGGATTTACACAGTAAGAGATTCCCAGATTCCTGACTTTCTTGGGTGTTTAAGGGCTTTTTTAACCCCCGACGGAAAAAGAGGGGTGTTATAAGTTTGACGTGTCTGTCTGTCTGTCTGTCTGTCTGTGTGTGTATCTGTCTGTGGCATCGTAGCTCACGAACGGATGAACTGATTTCAATGTAGTTTTTTTTGGATGATAGGTGACTTTTGCGCGAGTGTTCTTAGCTATGTTTGATCAAAATCGGCTCAGCCGTTCATAATATACGTGGGTTGAAGCTCGGAAATAAAAACCGAATGTTTTCAAATATGCCCGAGTGGGGTATCAAATAAAAGAGCATAACATTTGTGACAACAATATTTACAAAAAGTGTGAAATAAAAAATTAAATTAAAAATTTAAAAAACCCCCGACTTAAAAAACCCGACTTACAAAATAAAAAAGTCATGTCTCTGAGTAGGTATGTGGTACCTTACGATCCCGCGTCGGGGGATGCGGGAACGTTAGATACTATAAGCACGGGTCGGTTACTATCAACTTCTGTGACACATTCCCGCGTCCCCCGACGCGGGAACGTAAGGTACCACATACCTACTCAGAGACATGACTTTTTTATTTTTACCTTTTTAAAGTTTAGTTTTGTTTTAACTTGGTAGATTTTTTAAGTCGGGGGTTTTTTTATTAAAGTTTAGTTTTGTTTTAACTTGTTACGATTTTGTTTGAATAGTAATGAAATAGTTCCATAAAATTAATTATTGATTAAAAATCACAGATATTTATTACACAGTAAGAATATTTATTACAATCTGTAGGTTATTTATTGTTATAAGAATCAATTAAACAATTTGGTCTCTTATTTTTTCTCTTTACTACTTTGTTGTGAAATTTATAATTTGAGGAAAAAAACGACAAAAAAACAATTATAACCACATTTAGCTATGGCTCATTGTACACCACCCAACTTTGGCTCATTTTGTATCACATCGGGAATTTTGCACAAACATCTACAAATTACGGCAAAACTAAATGTGATCTTATGTGGTTTATCCCATCCTATCCTGCTAATATTATAAACGCGAAAGTTTGTATGTATGTATAATAATTAGAGATGGACTAGTCGGGAAAGCCGACTAGCAACTGGCAGCACTGGACTGAATAAAAAAATTCTTCTCTATTAATTCACCTTCCATACTTACTGTTTTGAAAATCGTTATTTCATTAAATATGAGCGAGTCCAGCAGCGACGAAGATATTAATTTAACAACTGTAGAGTTAGTGCAAGCGGTACATAATGCCAAATTGAGTTTTCTACCAGAAAAAAGCACCTAGCGTTTTCCTCGCTGTAGTGAGGTGAAAAATTGTGTGTTACACTCGGCACACAAGTTTTTTGCATCTCGTACCTTTGAAACCCTCGCAACGCTCAGCATTATATATTTGAACCTCTCGCTGCGCTCGTGGTTCAATCCTAGAATGCTTCGCTAGCTCAGGTTTCAATACAAGTACTCGCTGCAAAAACCAA
This sequence comes from Idaea biselata, assembly GCA_958496205.1. Taxonomy (NCBI): domain Eukaryota; kingdom Metazoa; phylum Arthropoda; class Insecta; order Lepidoptera; family Geometridae; genus Idaea; species Idaea biselata. Next base: position 52,295 of record CAUEGO010000052.1, on the reverse strand, counting down.
CTTTGCAGCCTTGCATAACAAATAACTATTTCATCTCTCCTGTTTGGACTGTTTAATTTTCATGTGTAGACAGTAGGGTGGAAAATAGCTTATTTTATCCCTAGGGTGCAAAGTATTCCTTTTTTGTTAATTTTACCATTGGCCAATGAGTTGATGATAATAATGCCATGATATCATTGAAATAAATTATGGTTTCAGGGACGGGTTCCGTAGTGATTTAAATACCTACATTACGAAATGGATATTACAGATAAGGTGAAACAAAAAAAAGATTGTCGTAGCTCGGTCTCGTCATAGGAAGATATCAAGGGTTCCTAGAAGTAGGTAAATGGTTGCAGATCGAGAAGGAGACCAAAACAGAGTTTTCGCCTTGAGTTTTGTTTGATAATAAACATAAATATTAAATAATTTTATGTTTTAGTGAGGAATATTTAATGTTTTTACTGCCTAGTCCGTAAACCTATATTACTTAACTCTGATATTGTATAATGTTGGTTGATGATATAAGCTATCAAATATCAGTAAAATAGTGGTTCTACAAGTCCTGCATCTAGATATTTTTTGAGTCCTATATACGCTTAGCCAAAGCTCCTTTAGCCAAATGTTAGTACTTAATGTGAGTATCTAGCAAATAGTAGTAGAATTAATAATTAAAACATACATATTGAGGCTAAAATTTTAAAAAATAACAAATACGCAAGTGAAAATGTTACTTGCGTATTTGTTTTTTTTTAACATTTACCTAAATAAAACTTAACCGTATATACTAAACTTATAACTTCTTTAATATTTTTTCAAAATCAGACCACAGGCAGTAACCGTTTTCATCAATACCACATCCTTCCAATTCCAATTTTGCAAAAAACGGCGGATTTTCCAAAGATAACGGTGTGCCATTCCGCATCTGTTCCGTGCACTGATAAACATAATCAATTTTTAAAAACTCTGTCGAATTCCTAGACCATTTTTGAAAAACAATCTTCCCACCTACAGGTGTGACTTCATACTGATCTCTTAGTGTATACCATTTGAATTTCATTGCATTTAAAATTGTATACAGATTAGCATCGTGGCCCATAAGTAAAGTCACTTTTGGGACATCTGCAAGTAAAATATCAGTCATGTAATTTAAAAGTGGTCTGGAAATATCTTTAGCTATGATTGTATTGTTGAAAATAATATTATGGTATTTTTTAGATAAGTCCAATATGTTTTTCCATTGTTGATCTGTGTCGAGAAGTCCCCATGCAACCTTATTCGTCTCAAAACCTTCATAGTTCTCCATAATAAAAGAATCTATTGCAGATTTGGTTATCTTCAATGGTCCGTTCACATTGGGTTTTGACCCCGTTTTTAATAAAGCGCTGTTCGAGTCATTAACTAAATTGCATAATCCGTTTTTTATGCAATTTTCTGAATGTCGATAGTCGAGTAAATCTTCCATGTCTTCCAAAGACTTGTTTAAGTGGAGATTTTTTATTTCATTTTGCATTAACTTGAGAGCTTTTTTTAAAAATGTCGTTGATGTGCTATGGATTATTGGGTTGAAAATGGGATCTGTTACATTGGCATGGTGAATTTTTATTCTGCAGTGTGGGTAGGCTTTTTTGACAAAGGATTTAGCTGAAACCATAGTCCGTTGAGCTGTATTTGCGTAGACAAAAAATCTGTCCTCCGTCGGACATATTTCACCCAATAAGTCCTCTTTTTTGAGCCATTTAAAAAAATATTCACCCATAAATCCCTCGAGAAGAATTCCTTTTGCTGTTAAAAATCCTGGTTTTTGGTCCCATTTCGGCCATTCTCTAGGACTTGTCTGCGAGAGGGTTTTTGACAAAGGAGTCCGCACGTTATGCCGACTTAATATTAAAACTTTTTTGAGTTTGAATTCTGTCGTTTCGATGTAGCACAGAAAAAGTAAACACCAAAAAGGTCTGTTTAAAAACAACATGTTTTAAAAAGAAACACTGGTTTATAAGACTGTAAGTAATATTCTACTGAGTTTGTGGTATGTAATATTGAACGAAGAGAAAGTCAAGGGCTAGAGGCTAGAGGTTATTTCGTAATCTAAAGTGGGTATTTTGACACTAAACAATCTTAACAAAGTAGGCTAACGAACTAAAATTATTTATTGACTTACTTTACCTCATTTCAATCTGTTTCTTAAATGTTTGAGTGAAGCTGTAGAATTATCGTGGAGTAAGAACAATGGTCAATCTCAAAAGTCATTTTATATAACTTAAAAAAAAAAGGTTGTTAAAAGAAACGTTTAATGTTCATGAACCCATTACGGGAAAGATATTAATAAATAGTTATTTGTTATGCAAGGTTGCAAAGTTGGTTATTGCACCGAGTACCTACTTGTATTGAAACCCGAGCTATTAAAGCATTCTAGGATTGAACCACGAGCACAGGGAGAGCTTCAAATATAGAATGCTGAGCGTTGCGAGGGTTTCAAAAAACTTTGCTGCCGAGTGAAACACACAATTTTTCACCTCACTACAGCGAGGAAAACGCTAGATGTATTTTTCCGGTAGAAAACTCAATTCGGCATTTTGTACCGCTTGCACTAACTCTAACATTAATATCTTCGTTAATTCTTTATTAATGAAAATAAATAATAAATACGACATAGGCCGATGTGCAACAAGACTTCGTGGTTTGATGCCATGAACAAAAAAAAAAAATGAGGTTCCGGTTGGCGCATTCTCAAAGGACTTGCTTTAGAAAAAAGTATGGAAAAGACAGATTCGAATTTGGAAAACTCTTTTGCGCATCCTTCCTTTCCATCCTTTCCTCATAACGTTACCAATTAAGGTGTTCTGTGATGAGAAGGTGGTTCCAGGTGCTCCATCAATCCGCAACCAGTAGCATAAAGCCTGATTTCTACTGGTCTACCAGTCCCCATTCCCAGCCCTTGACCTTCTAAGGTCAAAGGTAAGCAATTTACTGCTTTCTGAGACACTATTCTGCTCATCACTCGTCAGATCCTCATCATTATGAGACCACCCTTGCCCCAACCCTTTTAAAATCTGTCTTCGAGTAATCAGCGAATATATATGTATGTATTTACAATAAAAAGTATAATATGTAGTATTTCCGTTGTCTAGTACCCATAGTACAAGCCTAGTGCTTAGTTTGGGGCTAGATTGCTTTGTGTGCAACGTCGTGCAATATTTATTTATTTATTTTATCCATAGAAAAATTAAAGTAGTCGCACACAATCGAATTAAAAACCTCCTTTTTTAAAGTCGGTAAAAAAGCAAATAAATACGAATGAAAACCCGTTAAAATTATTTAATTACGAGAACACTTTAATTTATACATAGAGGTATTAATTTACCAACTAAGTTAACAAAATAAAATAAGGAAATAAAACAATTTTATTTTACACCAACTAAAAATACTGATAAAGAATAAAATCACAATTCCAAGTCTGTCTGTAACATCCAGGAATAACTACTTAAAAGTGCGCTTATTGTGATGTTTTCGACGTAGATATAAATAGACGAAGAAAATGTAAGTTAAGAGGCCACTCCTCGTTTTTTTTTTAAATAAATAAATAAATTCTGTGAATTTTAAATTTTGAAAGTAAAATAAAAAATAAGAAGTTAAATTGTAAATAGTTAAAAACATATTGTGCGCGCACTGTAACGGTAGGTATAGGGAAGTATGCATGCATGCGCGCTTTTTTAAAAATATATTATGTAGATAAAAAAATGTATTTAGATAAAAAAAAAATATGTAGCAATAAAATAATGTATGAAGATTGAAGGTACAAAAACGTTTGTAGATAAAAACATAATATTTGACATATAAAATAATACATTTAGATAAAAAAATTCGGAGATAAAAAATATATGTAGTTAAAAAAACTATGTTAACTATTTAACTATGATAAAAACATGTATGAAATATTTAAAAATATGTACCTATGTAGATAAAAAAATGTCTTATATAGATAAAAATAATGTATGTACTTAGATAAAACAACTAACCCTGTATGTACAGACATATAAAGCGTGTCATACACGTTGTCGTGACATAATAATAATTAATTTGTTTGTAATAATTATAATAATTTGTAATGTAACATTCCAGATTTTATACAGAAACTTCAAAATCATACTATCCTACTAATATTATAAAGGTGAACATTTATGAGCGTGTTTCTTGGTCCTTCACACAAATACCGACGAACCGATTGCGATGAAACTCGGTATGTAGACAGCTGGATACTTGGAATAACACGTAGGCTACTTTTATCCCAAAATTCCCCGGGAAACGGGTGAAACCGTGAGGTGTTGGAAGTTTTAAAATAAAATCACAATCCTTAAGTTATTCTTAAAGCTATAAAAATCTCACAATTTATTTTCGACTCTAAAAAGACAGTCTTGGTTGCTTAAGTTAAAAAAAAAAATTTCAACCTTCTAGCTATTACGGTTCATGAGATACAGCCTGGTGACAGACGGACAGACGGACGGACGGACAGACGGACAGACGGACAGACAGACAGCGAAGTCTCAGTAATAGGGTCCCGTTTTTACCTTTAGGTACGGAACCCTAAAAATGGAAGGCCTTTTGATAGTTGGTCATTTTACTACCTTTGCCCTTTTTGAACTTATGTTGATTTGTTAAACAAGACATTTTGCTTTTATGTCCTTTTGCGATAAAAATTGTTGCATCTTTATTCAAATTAAAAAAAAAACTCTTATTAGAAATATTTTACAAGGAAAATAAATTATCAAAAATCCTCCCATGACAGGATTCGAACCTGTGCCCCTCGCTTGCCGGGCGAGTGCGCTATTACTGTGCCACACGGGAACCCACGCGCACGGGGCAAGCTAGGGGCACAGGTTCGAATCCTGTCATAGGAGGATTTTTGATAATGTATTTTTACTTGTAAAATATTTCTAGTAAAAATGCCTTAAGCAATAAAAACATAAGAAATATTAAGAGGACAGTCTCCATTCTCTTTCTCCATACAAACCTAGTCGAGCAAATATGTTTATGCCATAAAACCTATATCTGTCATGACTACGACCTTTTAAATTTTTAATTTTTTTATTACTATTGTAATTAGAAAATGAAAAAATCAAAAGGTAGATGCATAGTCATGACAGATATAGGTTTTATGGCATAAACATATTTGCTCTTATGTCCTTATCCAGGGAGGAAAATGTCGACTACGTTTGTATGGAGAAAGAGAACGGAGACTGTCCTCTTAAAGAAGCTCTTGTCAGTCTGCCTACTTCTCACAATTTCATCTCGTTTTACTTAAGACTGTCGGCATATATTGTCTTATAATTTTACTTTTCTCTGTTTTACTTTTATCACCAAAACAAAAAATAAAACTGAAATGCCGCCCGCATATGCAACGATGTAGTTTAATATACTATGATGTAGTACCTACGGATATGCCTAAACGTTAGCTAATATACTATGATGTAGCACCGATATGCTACGATGATGTAGCATAACATATTCCTATGTAGCACGTTTATGCTACAATACTATGATGTACGACGATGTAGTATATACTAAAATGCAGCATGCATTATACTACGATGTATCATAATATACTACGATATAGTACGGATATGCTAACTTGATGTCGAAAAATATACTATAATGTAGCACGCATATGCTGCTATATAGCAAGCATATGCTACTAAATAGCACGTATATGCTACGATATAGCGTTCTATATATCTATCTATCTATAGCACGCATATGTTACAGGCTACAACGTAGCAAAATATACTACGATACAGGACGGATGTACTACGAAGATGTAGCATAATATACTACAATGTAGCACGCGTAAGATGCATAATTTACCATAATATTACGATGTAACACGCATATACTGCGACATAGCACGCATAGCATATACTACGACAGATACTCACCTCTAATGCCAAGTAAAAACACAATGACAAAGGAGTAGGTAGCCACTGGCCACTATAAGGTGGCCTATCATTATTGGGAACCCTATCTTAAAGAACTCTATGAAGGAGAACTTGTACCCGTGTTGTTCCGCGACTCCTGCGCAGACCACGTTCGCGCTCGCGCCGATTAGGGTTCCGTTCCCTGGAAAATATAATAAGAAAAATGTCAAGTAATGGGGTGTTTGATAAGCCATTCCCACACAGGTGCGGTATTGCGTTGTTGCGGTAAGCACACAGCAAAGACAATAGAATCGATCGAATTCCGCGAATTTATAGCTCTGGTGGTGGGTAGGGCATGAATCCCGGGATCCCGGGATATCGTAATCCCGGGATCTCGGACGCAAAAGTTCGATATTATAATCCCGGGATTGAGTGATCCGATATCGAGATTTGAGCAATTTACTATTTGGGTATAAATTAAGGTTTTTACCTATATTTTTCCTCATGGAATGATTGAATAGAACTATTAAAATTAAACCCAAATTTGTCTACCCCTGAGGAAGAGATCTGTAAAGATTTAGAAGCGTAGGGAATTGGTAAAATGTTTAAAACAATAAAAGTAACGTGATTCATTGCAATTTTTAAGACAATAATTTTTTATACAAGCTCGCATGCATTTTTTTTCTACTAACATCATTTTAGTGGTGCGCCTAGAATTTGGCGCGAAAGTTTAGAGACACTTTCGGGTTTAGGGTATTTGTCCGCCATATTTCCAAAATGATGGGGTGAACGGCCCTCGGGGTAACTTATTTACGTAATGAAACCACTAGAGTTTAAAATATATTAAATATTTTAAATTTAACACATTTTTATTGTATTAAATTCGCCTTTTTAACGATACCTAAAATCTCAGTATCAATCCCGGGATCCCGGGATTGAGCTCTTAATATCGATATCGTCCCGAGATTGAAAACCTTCCGATATTGCATGCCCTAGTGGTGGGTCCATAATTGACCAGTAAAACTTTACGGATTTCCGTCATTTAATAATGAAGACCTATAGAAAATCAGTCATTTCGGGAAAAGTTGTTTTTTAAATACGTACTTTATGTAGATCAGTACATTTTGACATTCAGATCATACCTAAGGTCAATCCGTAAGGAAATATAAGTGCGCTATTAACATCGCTCTTACGGTGAAGGAAAACATCGTAAGGAAACCTATAGCTTAAAGTTGAATCCCAAAAAACAATGTCTTTTCTGTTTATGTTACCATCCCTCAGAATTTTGAATTCCCAAAATGTTGAATCTCAAATAACAATGTTTTTTTTCTGAAATTACCATCCCTGAAATACACTGCATGTATGGTATATTTGGACTGCATGTATGGCGCAGCGTTGGACGTCCACCAACGAGATGGACGGACGACTTGGTTAAGGCCGCGGGTGCACGGTGGATGCAGGCCGCTTATAACCTAAGCATCTGGAGATCTATGAGGGAGGCTTATGTTTAGCAGTGGACTTCTTACAGCTGAAATGATGATGATGATGGTATATTTACCTCCTAAACAGGCTCCGAAAGACAAGGCCCATATAAGGGGCGCCATCGGCAGATTGAGTGCGGGGTTGGTACCGAGTGACGTCACGATGCGGACCATCATGGTGGTCAGAGGTATATTGTCCACGAAGGCAGAGGTTACTCCCGACACCTGGGGGGAAAATATGAATTATAGGCTTGTCCTATTTCTTCCTGTGAGTGGCTTGAAAGAGTTATAAACGTGCCCCATTTCTGCCCGTGAGTGGCTTGAAAGAGTTATAAACGCGCCCCAGTTCTGCCCGTGAGTGGCTTGAAAGAGTTATAAACATGCCCCTTCTCTGCGCGCTTGAAAAGTGACTGAGGAGTTCTGGGGGAGACTAGCGAACTTGGAGTTCTTATTGCGCGATGGCGGGTAAACTGCTATGTCCCAAAGAGGAGGGGGAGAAGTAGGCGGCCGACCGTAATAGCTAAATCTATTTGCAATAGGTATGATGGTTCCAGGTTCGCCAGTCTCTCCCGAACCTTTTACGACACCCAGAGGAAGAGATAGAGTAGCTATATTATTTGATGCCGGGGCTACACGCCCAGTTGCAGACTATGGGTAGGTACTTATTACTGTGTCCTATCGTTTTTAAAAAAAAATACAAGCTTTTTTTGAAAAAATGCTTTCAAAAACTTTCGTACCCGGCGGGACTAGAACCCGCGAGTACTGGTATTCCGTTTCGGCCCGCCGCCGCAGTCCCGCCGGGTACTAAAGTTTTGAAAGCATTTTTTTCAAAAAAGCACGTTAAGCATAATAACGTTTATAAAAAATACAAGGAGAAATATATAATCAGAAATTCCCCGTGACAGGATTTGAATTTGTGCCCTTCGCTTGCCCGCCGAGTGAGTTAACCAATGCGCCACAGAATTTTGATGATGCATCTTTGACTGTAAAATATTTTTAGTAGAATGCCTTGAGCAATAAATATAAGAAATATCGTTCGTATTTTGTAGAAATATTTTACAAGTAAATCGTATTTTAATATAGAAACCCAGCTTTAGTAGCCCATGCCCAGATGAAAGAACTTACCCATAACATTAGTAATATGGCGACTGCAAGCCTGTACCCTTCATCCACAGACATAATAACAGTCTCTGTAATGTCGCCTATGAATTCTATCAGACCCAGTTTTGATAGTGCCTGAAATATAGATAAATATAAATTAAATTATATATAATAAAATGATACAGATATTATGGGCAGAATATCTATGGGCAATAAGCACAATTATATAGGCAGGTGTTACAATAACATGGGCAGGAAACATAGACATATGAGAAGGAATTGCAGATATATAGGCAGGTGTCACAGATATACGTATGTGTAAGAATTACAGAAATATAGGCAGGAATCAAGTTTCAAGTCTATTTATTGCAAATCATGTGTAGATAATGGTGTTACAGATAAAATTATGATTCAACATGATGCCCATTCGAGCATGGCAACTTTAAAATGAATATACATGCAATAATTAACCATAAAATGCTTTTGAATATTGGTTTGAACGTGCAGCGGGTCTTTTTGGTGTGACTAATATATTGTACCGTTTCAACTGAATTTGATTAAGGTTATTTTAATACTTTATTAGCAACCACAGATACACAGAAACACAGATATATGGGCAAGAGTTACAATAACATGAGCACAATTCACAGATATATATAGGGGTAGGAATCACAGATATTATTAATCTGTAATGAATGAATGTAATCTGTCTGTTACAGATAGGCAGAAATCTTTTTCTTTTTTTTGCCTCTAAGGTAGAACAAAGTTCGCCGGGTCAGCATCTCAATAAATAAGACTTACTTCCATCAGCACAAACAACGCTGCGAAGAACAGTAGCGTGGACCATTCAACTCGATGTAGGATCGGCTCTAAGTCCTCGCGGTCTGCGAGCGTTAGCAGCAATATGGCGCCGAGTAACGCCGTCCAGCCGAGTGATACTCGATCTAATGGTATACATACAATAATGTTATAATTATAAGCTTATTAGGTTTAAGATAGTCGATAATATTAATTGTAGGTTAGGTTATTAAGTTGTGAGCCTTTGCATGGCCAGGGGGCGGGCCTTTATTAGCTCGCCCAATCAAGTTGTCGGCCCGGAGTTTGCGGGAGAGGGGTCTAACCCAGCGAGACAGTGTGTCAACCCGGGGGCTGACACACTTCCCGGTCCGACCGACTGTGAGACGCACATTGTATGAGAGCATTATAATAAATATTTGTAATAGTCCGATCCCTATCGTTTAATTACGCGCCCACATCCTGAGAACCGTAAAACCTCAGAAGTGGGATCGGCAAGAAGACATCAAGAAAAAAAACCAGTATTTTTTTTGGGTTATAAAATATATTTTTGGGAAATAACAAAATGTTGGGTCCCTTTGTCCACGGGTTAGGGAAGAGGAATGCCGACGACAGTGACGAATACGTCCCTGTACCAATGAAGGTGGATCGTCGAGAGGATACCGTCGAAGAAGCACCCGTTCACCAAACCAGGCAGCAACGTAGGGCTACGCACCAGGACGCTGAAGTCATCCCAAAATTTGACCCGGATTTGAAAATAAACGCCACCAACTGGCTACATAAAATAGACCAGTTAGGTGACCTGTATGACTGGGACGATCGAGACCGTATTTTTATCATGCAACTGAGATTGAGAGGTGCGGCCCGAACGTGGTACGACGACCTCGACGACTACAGCGGGACGTGGAGCAGCTGGCGAGAAAGGGTGACCGAGGCTTTGCCGCGCTCGGTCGACTACGTGGACACCCTACAGGAGATGCTGTCTAGGGTGAAACACGTTAACGAAACAATGTCGCAGTATTACCACGAAAAGATAAGTCTGGCAAAAAAGTGCCAGATTGGTGACGAGGCAGTCCTATCGTGCCTCATTCGAGGGCTCCCCGAGGAGTTACGAGCTAACGCCAAGGCGTATAACGCGAGGAGTGCCGAGGCACTGTACTACGGGTTTCTCTCGGGGCTTGAGAACTACAAGAAGTTCGCAGGCTCGAGTAAACAAAGTGAACCGGAGGTGAGGGGCCAATGAAACAGCTGGCAGCGCGGAGCGGTAACGTCGACGAATACGGCATCTACAAGGACCTGCTTCACCTGTCGTAGAACAGGACACACGGCCCAGAACTGCCGCACAGAGAGGTGCCGCAACTGCAGGCGTCTGGGGCACTCCGAGGCAGCATGCTGGCTGTCGCCGGGAACTTCAAGAAACCCTATACAGGTACAATATAAATTTGACAGCCAGCGAGCTTTTTACGGGTCTATATAAAAAAATCCGTAATGATCGGGCATGTTCCAGCCTTAGCGTACATCGACACGGGCAGTAAAATTAATATTGTGACCCTTAAACAGTTTCGAGAATTGCGAATACCGCTGGCCCCGTCTAACATCATTATGACAGGTTTCGGCGGAATGAAAACATCTTCCTATGGTAGATTCAATTTGAAATTGCATGTAGACGATCTATTTGTTAGTAGCTGTGCGGAAGTCGCTGATGTAGACTTAGGAGAGATAGATTTGATTATCGGTCAACCCATAATAAACCAACCTGGCGTTAGTTTACTAACTACGTCGAATTCAGTAAATTTAAAGAATACCTGTGATATAATCGATCCATTTCGCGAATTAACGTTAGACGAAACTAACTTCATGACGAAAATTCCAGTATATTTGAAAGGCCCAATAAAAATCGCAGCGGGTTCCGATGAGACGATTTCCGTCTCTATTAACGATAAAGTCGGTAAGGAAGACATATTAGTAACGCGTCCGATACTTGTTGTACAAGAACAGTATTCTTATTATATACCGCCAACTGCCATATTGCCTGAAAAACCATTTCTCACAATTATGAACATCGGAAAAAAAGATTTCGAGTGGCCTTCAGGTAAACTCATTGCACGTACAGAAAGATTTCACAATAAGAACATTTATACGGTACATAGTAGTAGCATAAACCGAGAGAGTATATTAAAATCTAATGGGAGAATCGATTTCTCCACCGTCGACATAGGTAATATTGCTCATGAGGATAAAACGAAATTATTACATTTACTCAATTTATACTCTGATACGTTTGCCGAGACAAGTTTACAATTAGGGTCAAGCGAATTGATTGAGATGAATATTACGACTAGAACTCAGGAACCGGTTCATCGTAAACCATATAGGTTGTCGTATAAAGAAAAAGAAATTGTACAGGAAAAGATAAACGAATTGATTGAGGCCGGAATCGTTAGAGAATCTTCATCTGAATACGCCAGCCCTGTAATTTTAGTAAAAAAGAAAGAAGGTAATTTTAGATTGTGCATTGATTACCGTGCTCTCAATGCACGCACGATAAAGGACCGTTATCCCTTACCTCATATTGATGATCAAATTGCTAAACTAACTGGTAAATTATTTTTCACCTCTTTAGACCTCACTCAAAGTTACTATCAAGTGAAGATGTCAAAAGAGTCCATTCATAAAACTGCTTTTGTTACCCCGAGCGGACAATACGAATTTCTAAGAATGCCGTTTGGCCTCGCTAACGCGCCCGCCGTTTTTTTCACGACTCATTCATCTAGTACTTGGTAAATTACAATCAAAACTGGCTTTATATCTTGACGATATTAATATTCCCTCTTCAACTATTAATGAAGGTATTTGCTTGTTAGAGCAAGTTTTAAAATTACTTACGGAAGCTGGCTTAACTTAAAGAAGTGTTCTTTTCTCAAGACAAGCGTTAACTATTTGGGGCATGAAATATCAGCAGGTGCAGGCAGGCCAGGCCAAGCGAAAACAGACTGTGTGTCTAACTTTAAATATCCTAGTAACGTCCATGAAGTGAGACAATTCATTGGATTGGCATCTTATTTTAGGAAATTCATAAGAGGTTTCGCTGAAATAGCCAAGCCAATAACTAACTTGACAAAAAAAGGGATCGAGTGGTCGTGGGGTGCCTCGCAGATACAGGCATTTGAGACGCTGAAATCAAAACTAATCGAGAGACCATTATTAGCTATTTACGACCCGAAAGCAAAAACTGAATTGCACACAGATGCTAGTAAAATTGGATTAGGGAGCATATTAATGCAATATCAGGTAAACGGTTCTTTGCGACCCGTTGCGTACTTTAGCCGCGTCACTAGTCGTGAGGAACAATTTTATCATAGCTACGAACCTGAAACCCTTGCCGTTGTAGAGTCCCTCAAGCGGTTTAGAATATACCTAACGGAAGTGCCAGTAAAAATAGTAACAGATTGCGCTGCCCTTAGAACAACACTGTGTAAAAAAGATCTGATACCTCGTATAGCCCGCTGGTGGCTTTTTATTCAAGATTTCGACTTAGAAATAGAGTATCGAGCGGGACACCGTATGCAACATGTAGATGCACTCAGTCGTAACCCAGTGCACACCGTTTCTGTCCTTATGTTAGACAACGACGACTGGTCCGTTACGTTACAATTCCAGGACGACCACATCCAAAGTATCATAAAACAGCTTCGTGAAGGCACGGATAATCCCAATATCAATTACTGACATCACACTATGTGTTTGCCGACTATGCTTGGTGATACGGTCGCGCAAATTGAATATCAATTACTTACATCACACTTTGTGTTTGCCGACTATGCTTGGTGATACGGTCGCGCAAATTGAATATCAATTACGTACATCACACTATGTGCTTGCCGACTATGCTTGGTGATATGGTCGCGCACATTGAATATCAATTACTGACATCACACTATGTGTTTGCCGACTATGCTTGGTGATACGGTCGCGCAAATTGAATATCAAATACTTACATCACACTTTGTGTTTGCCGACTATGCTTGGTGATACGGTCGCGCAAATTGAATATCAATTACTGACATCACACTATGTGTTTGCCGACTATGCTTGGTGATACGGTCGCGCAAATTGAATATCAATTACTTACATCACACTTTGTGTTTGCCGACTATGCTTGGTGATACGGTCGCGCAAATTGAATATCAATTACTTACATCACACTATGTGCTTGCCGACTATGCTTGGTGATACGGTCGCGCACATTGAATATCAATTACTGACATCACACGATGTGTTTGCCGACTATGCTTGGTGATACGGTCGCGCAAATTGAATATCAATTACTTACATCACACTTTGTGTTTGCCGACTATGCTTGGTGATACGGTCGCGCAAATTGAATATCAATTACTGACATCACACTATGTGTTTGCCGACTATGCTTGGTGATACGGTTGCGCAAATTGAATATCAATTACTTACGTCACACTTTGTGTTTGCCGACTATGCTTGGTGATACGGTCGCGCAAATTGAATATCAATTACTTAAATCACACTATGTGTTTGCCGACTATGCTTGGTGATACGGTCGCGCAAATTGAAAATCAATTACTTACATTACACTTTGTGTTTGCCGACTATGCTTGGTGATACGGTCGCGCAAATTGAATATCAATTACTTACATCACGCTATGTGTTTGCCGACTATGCTTGGTGATACGGTCGCGCAAATTGAAAATCAATTACTTACATTACACTTTGTGTTTGCCGACTATGCTTGGTGATACGGTCGTGCAAATAGACATATATAGACCTGACTACGTCGCGTCTGTGTTAAATACCTACTCCTATGCTAATGAGCAACTTCTTAGAAATATATAATAAACAAAATCCGATCATAGGTACTGCGTTGCCCGATCGAAATTTGGCAAACGCTCCTTGCCACATGCAACAGATGTCATAAAAGATAACAAAATGTGGCGCCAACTAAACATTAAAAAAAAACTTTATGAACACTTCGCAACAAAAAAAAAAAACAAACAAACAAGTCCCTGCTTGCCCACTTTTAAAACACGTGGTGATAACGTTATAACCGCAAAAATTATCCAAAGAAAAGACCACTTGAAACTTTTTGTGTCAGTAGTGACCTCAATTTATTGCCGACCCTTTTTTTTTTTTTCTCCTTCTGCAGAACTCGCGTCGCCAAGGAGCGCAGATGTCACTACCTGAAACTACCAACGACGTCGACGCGGGGACGCGTCTTTAACAGGATGGCCGAATGTTATAATTATAAGCTTATTAGGTTTAAGATAGTCGATAATATTAATTGTAGGTTAGGTTATTAAGTTGTGAGCCTTTGCATGGCCAGGGGGCGGGCCTTTATTAGCTCGCCCAATCAAGTTGTCGGCCCGGAGTTTGCGGGAGAGGGGTCTAACCCAGCGAGACAGTGTGTCAACCCGGGGGCTGACACACTTCCCGGTCCGACCGACTGTGAGACGCACATTGTATGAGAGCATTATAATAAATATTTGTAATAGTCCGATCCCTATCGTTTAATTACGCGCCCACATCCTGAGAACCGTAAAAATCATGAGGATAACATGCCTCCGTACTTTTACACATATGTTCAGGAAATATATTAGGCATATGGGCAGAAATTACAGATAAATTATTGGGCGAGAATCACATATATATGTGTGGTAATCACAGGCATATAGTCAAGAATTACAGATATATGAGCAAGAACCACAGGCATATAGGCAGTAATAACAGATATATGGGCAAGAACCACAGACAATAGGCAGCATTTACAGATAATATGGGCAGGAATAACATACATGTGGGGAGGAATTACAAATATATGGGTAAGAATCACTAGTACGCGGGCAGGAATTACAGATATATGGGCAGGAGTTTTAGATACATGGGCAAAAGTTACTAAAAAGGGGAAATTATGGCCCAGTCGTACAATAAATCCTCGAAGATGACAAATGCCAAGTTCGATTTTTAAAGCATTTTAAAATTAAGTGATCCATTCAACAAATTAACAGGCTTACAAATAAACATAATACTTACTGAATTCAGGTATGGAATGTAAGAAGAACAGAACAACGACGAAACCGATGGCGATGCAGGACTTTATCAGCAAAGACTTGTCTCGGATCTTGTACTGGAATTACAAAATAATGGGTGGTTTAGACGACTTGTGGGGACGACTAGCAGTATAGATAGATAGATGTACGTTTTATTTGGACCACAAATAATGTATAAAATTATAGGAAAATATGAAATATTTATCTTCGATTCTTACTCCCATCAAACGACCGAATCACTGAAAAAAAAAAACCTTGGCACAAAGAAAATCTGAAACATAAAATAAACTCTTTGGTAAGTAAGGCAGACTAGTATATTTGACAGATAGGGCAGCCATTTTGAATTCCATGACCAACTCGATTTGTCCTCCTGTCCTGACTCGACTCCTTGTTATTTTTGAAACACGTTTGTTGTATGGGAGCCCCTTTTAAATAATTGTTTTATTTCGTTTTTAGTATTTGTTGTTGTAGCGGCAACCGAAATACATCTTCTGTGAAAATTTCAACCTTCTAGCTATTACGGTTCATGAGATACAGCCTGGTGACAGACGGACGGACGGACGGACGGACGGACGGACGGACGGACGGACGGACGGACGGACGGATGGACAGACAGACAGACAGACAGACAGACAGCGAAGTCTCAGTAATAGGGTCCCGTTTTTACCTTTAGGTACGGAACCCTAAAAACGTGTGGCACTCGGGGACTGCCGCGGTAAAGCTATTGCATAGCATTTTTTATCAACTTATGCAATTATAATTATTTTTTTATTTTGTACCACGTTGCCATGATTACATGGTAACCATTGCAACATGGTAGGCGGTTTTTTAGTTATGAAATTTCTTCATTCAAAGCTCAAAAACTATGCAATAGCTTAAAAACATACCTACATAAGTGAGGCAAATACACAGAAAGCTTGAAACTGAAAAGTTGCACAAATGGGCGGTCTTATCGTTAAAAGCGATTTCCGCAGTATCCCACGGTTTTAACCCGCATAAGTCTCGATCCTGAGGGATCTAACTAAAACTCTTTCTTTGTGGATACAAACAATCTCACCGTCTTTTTCATCTCAGCCAGTGTGCTCCTGAAGCTGTCCTTGGGACAGGCTCTCTTGTTGCTTTCCTTGACGAGGATCTCAAGCTGGTTGGAGAGTTTCTTGACCTTCCTCTCCAGACGTTCTCTAACGACGTGTTCATCTCGACTCATGTGGGGAAGAGACTCCGCAGCTCTCCGCCAGATGGAGATTTGGTGACGGAGATCTGAGGGACAATAAATATGAGTTTTTATTTTGTAATGCTATTTTTTGAGGTTTCGTACCTAAAAAGGAACTCCATGCCCAAAGACTGTAAGAGAGACCTATTTACTAAGAGTCAACTGTCTGTCTGTATGACACCAACACTCGTATTCATGAACCGTGTTAGCTAGACAGTTGAAGTTTTCACTAAGGACGGAATAAATTAAATATTAATTTTCATCCCATCTATTCGAAAAGAGCTAGTCTAATCCCTGTAAACAGGGCATGAAGTAGCGCTTTGCTGGCGATGTTCCTAACAGGGATTTTCATATCTCATTATTGCCCTGTTAGCAGGGCAATAATGAGATTTGAATTTGGAATGTGAATATTTTTAAAAAGTTTCAATTAACAAAGAGTTCCTATCACCGTACTGGGTGTCTGATAGGTAAGTGATGGGTGATAGACCGCGCAGGTTAAGCAACACATGTGTCTGATAGGTGAGCGATGGGTGTTCGACCGTACAGGTAGAATATTGGTAAAATGGAGGGTTTTGGTAGAAAATGGTAGGTTTTGGTAAGAAATGGTAACGTTGGTAGAAATTGGTAGGTTTGGTGAAAAATGGTAGGTATTGGTAGAAAATGGTAGTTTTGGTAGAAAATAGTAGGTTTGGTAGAAAATGGTAGGATATGGTAGGTATTGTTAAAAATTGGTAGTTACTGTCAGACGCGAACAATGGTCAAAGTACGTTACTCATTTTCTCATAGAGGGTGATGAAAAGTAGAATGTTCACCTCGGGAGCAAACACTATTTTTCGCTCGAGTGAGGTACTTTGAATCCCTCGATTCACTCGGGATTAAAAAACACTCTCGCCGTAAAAATAGTCTTTTCTCCCTTGGTATACCTACAATCTACTATTAAATTAAATACAAATTAAATGGAGTTCCCATACAACAAAAGTTTTTTTTGTGATAATGGTACGGAATCGAGCGCGAGTCCAACTCGCACTTGGCCGGTTTTGTCTAAGAACTTACATCGGCATACATATCGTATAGTCTGCTGAAAACATAATTTCTCATTCGCACCGCGAGAGATTGGGATCAGCTGCCTGCCTGGGACTGTATTCCCTGATGAGTACAATTTGGGGGTCATTATAATATCGCGAGAGAACAGGGTCCAACATTCTAGGTTAGCGTGCTTCATTTAAGACTGCATCTACACTTTCTTCTTCTAGGTCCTAAGTTCCACAGTTGGGAAACCGCGCCACTTTTTTTTTACCGAATCTAGCATTTGGGGACACGATCCGTCTAAAACAGATCCCTGACGGTACAGCGGACCCCTCTCTGTATACCACAAAGTACATTATATATTATAGGTAATAGAGACATTAGTAAAAATTGCGACTACAGCGCCTCTGACATTTGATAGAGTAACTAAAATCACCTACCGTCGCGCGACGGCCCACTAATTTTATTTTATTTTATTTGAAATAATGCAGGTACATAATAAATGTAAAATTATTTGCTTCTAACAAAATTATTATTAATAAACAAAGAATTCCACATTTTATCATAGTCACTTAAAAATAAATACACAATGTATATATGACGAATTTATTTCCTTTTTCTTTTATTAAAATAATCTGCTAACTTTTTTACAACATCTTCTTCAATCACCTCTCTGTCCCTCCTGCGACCTTTCAAAATATTATTTATAGAGGGGTCGTCGAAGTCCAGATTCAAAGCCAAATTATTATGAAAAAGCACAAAAACACAACATTCAGAACAGCAAAACGAAACCGAATGGGAAAAAAATAGGGTTGCTATACCTGGAGTTTTTTTTCCCCAGAAAGGAGATAAAAAAAAGATTTATAAATATTTTTTGAATTATTTTAATGTAATGTAATGTAATTGATTAATTACATATAATATGGATTTTATTATCTGAAATAAATGTTTTTAATATTCTATTTTGAGTGCTTAAACTTGCACTGGGCTTTCTTAGAAGTGTTTTTTTTTTAAGAAACAATACTTCTGCAAAAACACAACGCACGATAGACGCAGGGCTGGATTCGAACCAGCATCTTACTCAAACCGGGAGTAAGATGCTGGTTCAATTCAAAATCAAAATAAAGATGAGTACCTACCTAATTAATTAGATGGAGTAAAATGTCAATTAGAAAATTAAATGTCATTGGAATAAAATAAAACAAAATGGGAAGTTTTGACGGGAACGCCAAGACAACATGTCGTGCTCCAATTTTATTTTCGTGAAACTATATTGTAAACCAGGTTAAATTCTCGGCCTAATAGGTCTTTTCCCAGATTCAGAGATTGAATTATAGGTATACCGACTGGGTCTTATAACCTGGCGGGTTAAAAATAAAGTTCAAAAAGATATTTGAATATGGTGTCTACTTTTATCTCTTTTCATTAGAAGTATTATTAAATGGATTTTTTTGTGATTTTTACCACTGTTTACGCTGTTGTGGTTTTGAAAATTATAAGGAAATTATAAGTCCGTATCTGGCAGCCCTAACTACACCACAATACAGTTTCGTGAAAATAGTGACATCTAACATTTGACGTAGAAACTACCTAGTACCAAAGAACGTCATAGTTTCAAAATAAGTTCGAGCTGAAAAGCCTGTGCTGTATACCTTTGCTGGTCACACTTGGGGACGCTATAACATAATATGCGTAGGTTTAGAGAACTGGGGCAGACACGATATTTCTCCATCCCGCTCTATCGGAGGCAGCACGTTTGATCTCGCTCTCGCAGAGGCCGATTGTTTGTGATTCAGTTATCACAGTGCGTCGCCATGTCTGGCGTCCACGTTTACACTTCGCCTGATGGTTCCAGTCAAGAGCTTCTCTGGGGATATGGCTGGTGTGACGTCGCAAAGTACGCCCTATCCAATTCCATTTACGGCGACGTAATTGAACCTGTATCAGCTCCTCTTTGCTAACTCTCCAAAGATCTTAATTAGTTTTTTTTTATTTTTTTATTTATTTGGAACAAAACACAGCTTATAAAACACGATTTATGTAACCTAACTTAACAGAGATAACGTTGTCCGGCCAAAAGTATCCAAGAGTTTGACGTAAGCAGCGATTAATAAAGACAGGTATAGCCCAGTGGTTAAATACGCAAATAAAACGAAGTATGTCTGCAATCTTACCTTGTATATCTCTCGGTTCATTCAGGCGCAACTTGTTCGTATCTCTGAATATGAACCTGAGCTGCACATATGTCTGAACACACACCAGCAGGATGCCTAGCGTCATATGCATTGTGAAGTTGGAGAAGTTTATACCCTGCAAAAAGAAAAAAAGACGATTGCTGTATTTTTTTTTGAATTAGATACTTATAGTCCGCCATCTTGAAGTCCCCGCCATGTTGATTTTACGGCTCCATACTCACCATTTGAATTACTTCCTTGGAGGCTATGATGAAGTTTGGTAGGTCACCGATAGGTGTGGCCGTGCCTCCGATGACAGTACAGCAACAATTAAGAACCTATAGTTCGCCATTTTGATGGGTCAGCCATGTTGGAATTAGGGTTGATACTCACCATTTGAATTACTTCCTTGGAGGCTATGATGAAGTTTGGTGGGTCACCGACATATGCCGTGCCTCCGATGTTGCTGTATGACACAACTAACTATAGTCCGCCATCTTGAAAGATCCGCCATATTGGATTTAGGTACCGTTTGAATGACCTCCTTACAGTAGGTATAGCAACAATGAAGAACCTATAGTCCGCCATCTTGAAGGGTCCGCCATATTGGATTTAGGTTCCATACTCACCGCTTGAATGACTTCCTTGTTGGAAGCTATGATGACGTTTGGTGGGTCACCGACAGGTGTCGCCGTGCCTCCGATGTTGCTATACAGAACCATCGACATCAGCACGGGAATAGGGTTCAGCTCCATGACCTCGCATAGACTGGAAAATTAACAAAAAATCAAATTTAATAAAAACTCTGCAAAAACACAACGCACAGACGCAGGCCGGGATTCGAACCCGCATCTTTACTCAAACCGGGAGCACTGACTTTACCAATTAGTCTACCGGCGTCGGTCGCTTGTACTATGGGTATACAACGATTA
Source organism: Idaea biselata (assembly GCA_958496205.1). Classification (NCBI taxonomy): domain Eukaryota; kingdom Metazoa; phylum Arthropoda; class Insecta; order Lepidoptera; family Geometridae; genus Idaea; species Idaea biselata. The sequence continues at coordinate 31,605 of CAUEGO010000052.1, read as the reverse complement.
TACTACATAATTAAACGTTTATTATAGGCTCACGGTCTCGACTCACCGTATTGTAACAGGTGTCATCAAGAGCACGGTGGTCACATTGTCGAGGAAGGTCGACACGAAGGCGGTTATAGCGCACAGTAGAGTTGTCAGCGGCCAGAGTTTGCCTTTCGTTACCTGGAATTAAACAAAACTTTGGCCTTGTATCCCCGGCATAGAATAGAGTTACCCAATCTCTTCCCGTGGGTGTCGTAAAAGGTGACTGAGGGAGACTAGAAAATCTTGAGTTCTCTTCGCGTGGTGGCGGGTAAACTGCTTGGTCCCTAGAATGGCATACGTAGGTATATCGTGACATTTCGCCTTGAACGAAACGCGTCCTCAGCTATGGCCTGCTAAATACAATCGTTAAAAACGAATAAATTGTGTGTTTAAAGTCTGTTTTGAACATTGAAACTGTAGGTACCTAGCGTGCTACATCCGAGGCCACATTTTGTTGACTTTCAATTTGTCGTGTCGCCATTTTTTTAATGTCAATAACATTTGTGAAGATAAACAGATAAAGTTCTCAAAGTTTTTCGACGACGAAACCCTTTTGGTAAGCCAAAATATTGACGGAGCAGAAACATCGCAAATCGCAAAAAAAAAACTATTAGGTACGAAACAAAGAAGCTTACCTCAAAAGTAAACACAGCTAAGAAGTCAAAGAGGCCCGTCTCCGCCATGATAGCCACAAGAAGCATCATGCTGAATAGCAGCAGTAATGTTTCCACGTCCAGCCAGGATATGATCTCCGGCAGCGAAGGTCTTTCCCCAGCAATGGCTAGAGTCGCCAGGGATGCGGTCGCGATCAATATGGCGGCCATCGTGCGGTTTATTACCTGAAAATGCAAAATATATACGTTGCATAATTTATAATTCGTATAATTCTCGGCAAATAAATGATTTGAATTGAAAAAAATTGAATCAAACATCTAGAAAAAATATGGCAGATGCGCAAAGTCGATTTTTCATAGAAGTCGCATGTAAAATGTACTACGCGAACTTTCCCTTAGACGTCAGAATTTTCCAACTTGTTTGCCGGCCACTATACGTAATTTAATTTTTCAGACTACGATCCGACTTTTTGGTTCTTTGTATTTGACTTTTTTTTTTTCGGGAAATTGTGTCAAATCATTGCCTACAATTAAAAAACGAAGTCTAAATAACCATGGCAAAATGGTAGGCGGTGTTAGGTTTTTTTTCAATCAAAGCTCAAGGCTCGCGAAAAAAGCTATGCAATAGCTTAATAAAAGATCCGATAAAATAATGAATATTATGACGAGGCATTTCTTCAAATACCGCGGGACGCAGCTAGTGGCAGATATAGGTTTTATGGCATAAACATATTTGCTCTAATGTCTTTATCTAACGAGGAAACAGTCGACTACGTTTGTTCGGAGAAAAGAGTAGGTAGACTTTCCTCTCAAGTATTTATATTTCCTTATTATTATTGTATTTATGACCTTGTGAGTTCAGTGATGTCCATTTTATCATTTTAAAAACATTCAAGTAGGTATTCACGATCATACAAATTCATCCATGACTAATTACTCGGCCTTCTTTTCTTTACATATTAATTAT
>CAUEGO010000052.1:0-20000 GCA_958496205.1 Idaea biselata | reverse complement strand
GAATCGCTACGGTCCTCCATCAGGGTTTCCCCTGACTTCGACCTGACCAGGCATAGTTCACCATCTTTCGGGTCCCAGCATCTGTGCTCAGAGCGCGCCTACATTCGCAGATTGGAAACGAGACGCCTCGGGAGTGCGAGAGAACGACCGAGATCGAAACTCCATCCTCCCTGAGAGAACGACGAGCGCTCTCCTTCACTTTCGTTACGCCTTTCAGTTTCGTTCGAAAGAATCTCAATGACTCGCACACATGCTAGACTCCTTGGTCCGTGTTTCAAGACGGGTCCTGCGAGTGCCCGAAACTGAATCATCGCAGACGGATACGTGCACGGTCCGAGACGGCACGGCGGCGACAAAATCAGACGCGTCGCCCTCTCCCTCGCACTCGGGCAGAGGGAAAGAGACGCCGCTAATCTTGCGTCGGGCCGGACGCGCGCGAGCGCGTGCACGTTTCGTTGTTCTACCGTCCGACGGCCGGTCGGCTCACGCGACGGTCAACCCGGCGACGCCCGAGAGCGTACCGAGAGACTCCCGTACGGAGCGTAGACCGACATCGAACGGGTCGCGATGTATTACTAAGAGAGAAGTGCACGCCGTCCCGGGACGTAAAACGGACGTCGATCGTGACGCACGCCCGAAGGCGACATCATCGAAGCGACGCTCGTACGCCCGAAAAAGACGATGAATCTCTCCGTTCGTTCATTCGAGTTTCGCAGGTTTACCCCTGAGCGGTTTCACGTACTGTTTAACTCTCTCTTCAAAGTTCTTTTCAACTTTCCCTCACGGTACTTGTTCGCTATCGGTCTCGCGGTAATATTTAGCCTTAGATGGAGTTTACCACCCACTTAGGGCTGCACTCTCAAGCAACCCGACTCTGAGGAGAGTCCCTCTCGCCACCGTTCGCCGTCGCTACGGGCCTGGCACCCTCTACGGGAAAACGGCCCCGTTCAAGACGAACTTGGACAGGCGAAAACGACGACGAGAAAGCGGAACCTCCCGAACACCACATCTCCCGCCGCCGTACAACGACGGGATTCAGTGCTGGGCTATTTCCTGTTCGCTCGCCGCTACTAAGGAAATCCTAGTTAGTTTCTTTTCCTCCGCTTACTAATATGCTTAAATTCGGCGGGTAATCCTCCCTGATCTGAGGCCAACGTTATAAATGAGAGGCAGACACGATATCCGTCGACGCTCCGACGTCGGTGATCGGTTTTGACACGCGATACCGGCGTCGATGCGCCCTTCGGACGTCGAGTCCGCCTACTGTGTGTAAAGTAGACGTATGAAAAACACGTATTACATACAACGCGTAACGCAAACTACTATTCGTAAGCTGCGTAACGTACGTAAGTAGGTAATTATAGTTCACTCTGGACCAGAAAACCCACGAGGCCTGCGGCCTCTCGCTTCGCGGGGTTTTAAGGTCCAAAGTGAACTATAAATCTAAAACATGAAACCAAACTCAACCTTGCATTTTTGTTCCATTAATAGGCTTTATTAATTACCGTTTTTATAGATCTTTAGTCATTTCGTTAGGTGCATTGTTAACATGAAGTTCGTTAAACAACCGGTATCATTACAATTAGAAAATATCAATTTTGCGTCTGAGCAACAAAACATTCGTCATGGAAAACTATTACCAAATACAGTTCGCTGTATAATATGTGGTCCATCGAACTGTGGAAAAACGAATTTGGTTATTGGACTACTTTTGCACGAAAATGGTTTAGAATATCGTAACGTTTATGTCTATTCAAAAACTCTTTATCAACCGAAATATAAGTACTTAGAACAGGTATTGCAAAGGGTTCCTGGTGTTACTTTCTCAAAGTTTCATGAAAATCAAGAAGTGTTCACTCCAGAAGAAGCAAAATGTAACTCAGTTATTGTTTTCGATGATGTATCTTGCGAGAATCAAAACAGTATGCGTGATTTTTTTGCAATGGGTAGACACAAATACATAGACTGTTTTTATTTAAACCAGACATATAGCAAAATACCAAAACAGTTAATAAGAGATAATGCAAATTTATTAGTATTGTTCAAGCAAGATGATATAAACTTGAGACACATATATGATGAACACGTCAATACTGATATGACATGGCAAGAATTCAGAGCAATGTGTGCCCAAATATGGAAAGAACCTTACAGTTATGTTGTAATAAACAAGGACTGTGAAAAAAACAAAGGTTGTTATCGAAAGAAATTTGATACGTTTGTTTTATTTCATTAGTGGACTTATGTAAATCATTTCTTGTTGAGTCGTGGCTTAGAAAACAAGTTCTGTGAGCGTTTTGTTTATATTAAATAATAAAATTATGTCTTACATTCCCGTCTTTCGCCGTTTCGCTGATGAAGAGGAACGTTTAAGGAGTTTTGCTACCTGGCCGCTGGGTTTAAATCAAAAACCAAAAGAAATGGCTGAAGCAGGATTTTTTTATACCGAAATAGGTGATAGAGTCGTCTGTTTTTACTGCGGTGGAAGAATGAAAGATTGGGGCCCCAACGATCTACCATGGGAAGAGCATGCACGCTGGTTTGGCCAATGTCCCTATGTATTGGTAATGAAAGGAGAAGACTATGTGGAAAATGTACAAAATGGAGGATATGAAGAATTCGAAGAAGAGTGCAGTCAAATTGAACCGGAAATAAAAGTCAACATAATACCATCATCAATTATATGTAAAATTTGTATGGAAGAAGAATTAAATACGTGTTTCACACCTTGTGGTCATGCTGTGGCGTGTGCGAAGTGTTCTCTGTCTGTCGGAGTTAAATGTCCGATTTGTAGAAAAGAATTCAAAAAAATTATTAGATTGTTTTTATAAATAAAGAAAGAAGTTAAGTATTTAAAAGTCTTTTTTTATCCCTTATAAATAGCTGAGAATATTATTCGTACTATTATTTTGTGAGGCTACTACAACCAACAAAGTTCATCACTATAAATAGCTAAATACATAAACTACACTATCATTTCACATGAATACTGTTAATGGTTCAATCAACTCTGCTGCAATGGAAAAAAATCTAAAAAAACAAATTGTTGAAGCTGCAGAAGCTGTTAAAAAGAAGGTTCGAAAAATGCGAAATATTGAAACGGACAGAAGTAATATTTTAAAATCTGTTTTTAAACCAATTACAGAACCCCTCAATAAAATGGTGGACAATTCTTTATCAATAGAATCTCCTGACAAAAGAAAATCATTTCATTATTCCAAAGCCTTACAAAATGATGTTAAATTTGATACTTCAAGTCCATTAGACAGCGATAAAACTCTAAAGAGACAATCTAATGTTGGATTCAATATATTAAGCCCAAAAGAATCTAGTGAGTCACAGGATAGTGATAATAACGATTACGATGGTGATGCAATTAAAATGGATACAGTAGAAGGAGATGAATCATTTAAGACAGTGTCTTCAGGTGCAACCGATGCAATTTTAGACGTTTCTTCGTGGTCTCTTACTCCTGATGCTTCAGATAGTTTCAATGATGTTCTGTTTGGTATTAGAAATGATCGCGGAAAACTCATGATGGGATCTTCGCGTGTTGTGTTGACTGATGATTATATTCAAGTTGGTACAAAGAAGTATAAATTTACGGATGGAATAAAAGAATTACTTTTTAAAAAAGTCCCTAACTTAGATGTAATAAATAATGAAGATTTGAGTCATTATAAGTTAATGTTGCAAGAAACAAATGCTCATAGAAGAAATTTTAGTCCAAATCAACCGATCAAGAGTAATAAAGGCCGAAAATACTTGAGTATTATAAAACCACTATTCAAATTACGTAAAGTTTCAGTAAGCACTGATAGTAGCCAACCGGACATAACACATCAAGGAGAAGGTTTACCACTTATGAAAACATGGAAGAAAAATGTTGACTACGTATACTGGGATGATCCTAATGAATTAGTTGAAAGATTAAAGCTTTTGATTGCTTCAAAAGATGCTGGTAACACTGGGTTGGAGAATGAAATCATTTCTATTATAGAAGAATTGCGTGAAAGCGGGATTATACCTTAATATATAGCATGATTTTTTTAAATTATTTCATTTCAACTTTATCGATAACACCTATCAGTTCACTATAATGGATAAGTTTGGACATCACATTCATAAACGCTTGCGTTTACCAGATTTCATAGAAAACTTTGATAAAATCCTAATGAAAACCGAAAGCGGAGAGTTTGATTTACATAATACAAGACTAACCGGTATTACGATTCCATTGAAAAATTCTGATGCTGTCAACAAGGAGTACGTAGATAGACAAAATGAATTGTATATAAAGAAGGAAGAGATCGCAACAATAGTTAATAATTTGAGAACAGTTTTAAAAGAATATGTTGATAATATTATTGTAGATTATTGTACAAAAGCTGATTTAATAAGAGCTAAAAAATGAGTAAACTTCAAATTGTGAATGAAATTCATAAAGCTGTTCGCAAGAATTTTAATCGACGATCAGTATTATTAAAGGGCATTGATGACCTATGGCAAGCAGATCTCATTGATTTTCAAAGTTTAAAAAGATATAACCGTGACCATAGATATATTTTGGTGATAATCGATTGTTTTTCTAAGTTTTCTTGGGCTATCCCCGTTAAAACTAAAACAAAAAAAGAAATCGCAAATGCGTTTCAAAGTGTATTAGATAAAAATCACCGAAAACCCATTAATTTACAAACTGATATGGGCACTGAATTTTACAACGATGAATTTAAAAAAGTAACAACAAAGTATAACATTAATCATTACTCTACATATTCTGTTAAAAAGGCTTCTATAGTTGAAAGACTAATAAGGACATTGAAAAACAAGCTGTTTAAACTTTTTAGTTTCAATGGTCACTATAAATGGATTGGAGAGTTGTTGACAAGTGTCATATCAACATATAACGACACAATACATCGAACAATAAATTATAAACCTAAAGATGTCAACCATTCAAACCAAAATGCAGTAATGAAAAATATTATAAAATTCCAGAACTCTAATATAAAGCATGCAAAATCCAACAAACTAAAAGTCGGTGATCATGTTCGTATAAGTAGATATAAAAGCAGCTTCGAAAAAGGATATACTCCTAACTGGTCTACAGAATTGTTTTTAGTTAAAAATGTTTATCTTTCTGTACCAGTTACGTATTCTATAGAAGATATGTACCACCAACCAATATTAGGACGTTTTTATGAACAAGAACTTCTAAAAACTAACTGTCCAAACGTATACCTTATTGAAAAAGTTTTAAGAAAAAAGGGTAATAAACTCTTTGTCAAGTGGTTGGGTCTTTCAAAAAGTGAAAACAGTTGGATTGATAAACAAGCGATCTTATAATCCTGTATTATTAGATTTATAAAAATATAAAATTGAGAATAACAATAGAAATGACTTCATTTATAATTCAGCTATGCGCGGTGGAGGTCTTGTGAATAGTATTATAAATAACTTACCATTTGAATTGCATTTACCCGGATATAATTATTGTGGACCCGGTACACGATTAAAGAAACGATTACTGAGAGGAGATAAAGGAGTTAATGAGCTTGATAACGCTTGTATGAGACACGATATTGCTTATAATAATTCAAACAGTTTGGAAGATCGACACAAAGCTGATTTAGATCTCATAAATATGGCAAAACAGAGAATGAAATCAAAAAACGCTGGAACAGGTGAAAAACTGGCTTCGTGGCTTGTGAACAAGGCGATGAAAACTAAGGTCAAGTATGGTGCAGGTGGGAGATCATTCAAGTCGATGGTATCAAAAATACATAAAAAACTGAAAAAGTCAAAACCAAAAAATGATGCTGCAGCAATAAAAGAAGCTTATTCTGCAGCTAAAAAGCACATTAAAAATAAGAAAAAAGTTCATGTGCCTCGTGTTATACCGTTGCCGAAAACAGGTGGTATTTTACCACTCATTCCAATATTCGCTGGACTATCCGCACTGGGCGCACTGGCAGGAGGTGCAGCAGGAATAACAAAGGCTGTAAACGATCATAAATCAGCGAAAAAGAACTTTGCAGAAGCTCAACGTCATAATAAAATGATAGAATCAATTGCTCTAGGAAAAGGCTTGTATATAAAACCCTACAAGACAGGAAATGGTCTTTTTGTAAATAAATCAAAAAACTAATTAAAAGGTTACCCAGACGCGCACTTTCTGATTTAGACATATTAGATTATGCTAATCAACATATTCCATACTTTAGGGGTGTTTTCATGAGAAATAAACTACCATCAAAATCCAAGGATATTGAGTGTGGGATTGTCAATTTAGATAGTTCAGAAAATGATGGAACTCATTGGGTAGCCTATGTAAAACTATTCAAAAATTGTGAATATTTTGATAGCTTTGGCGATTTAAAGCCTCCGTTAGAGTTGGCTGAGTATTTAAGATATCGCATCAAATATAATTATTCTAGATATCAAGACTTTAACACATCCAATTGTGGACACTTATGTTTAAAGTTTCTAGAAACGTTTTGGAAGGAAGAGCTAGGTGAAAACTATGCGATTATAAATCGAGCAAACAAGAACTTACTAAAAAATTGTATGATCGTTAGTGGATTCAATAAATGAATTAATTATTATTATTAATATATTAAGTGTGTGGTTCATTAACTTAGATGATTAATTTAGGTTATTTTTTAATAAATTATAATATTGACTATAAATTTATAAAGTTGTTTTAATTACCTTCATTTGTAAAATGTCTTTCACGTTGTCTATAACTGGTAATACCTCGATTTTATCGTCCACTTTTTATCCACCATTGCAATTTGAAGGTGAATACGAGTGTGCCCTGTTGTATTTGTCTACATTCAATTCGATCCCTAACATTGATAAACGAAATAATAAATTTTATTACGACAACAATGAAGTCTTAGAAATACCAGAAGGTGCTTACGAACTCCAAGATATATCTGACTATTTAAAATCAAACGTAAAAAATGGAACAAACATAAATTTGTTTTGTAACAACAACACGTTAAAAACTTTCCTTTTTTGTTCTAAAAACATACAATTCAACAAAAATGATTCTCTCGGAAAATTATTAGGGTTTGACAAACAAACTCTTAAAGCCAATATAATACACGAGTCGCAACTTCCAGTTAACATTTTATCGACAACAGTGGTAAGAATCGAATGTGATATAGTGAGCGGATCATATATTAATGGAAAATCAAGTCACATCATTTATGAATTTGCCCCAAACGTTCCACCAGGGTATCGAATAATAGAAGTGCCAAAAAATATAATTTATTTTCCAATCAATCAAAATAACATAAGTTCTATAAATATCAGATTGTTAGACATAAATAATAATTTGATAAATCTACGAGGTGAAGAAGTTCAATTGTACATGCATATCAGGAAAAAATGATAGACTTCAATAAATACGGTAATAATGTTATAAAACCTATCAGTACTCATCGATCAATCCGGAAAGGAACAACTAAGAAAAAAATTAAAATTACCAAAGAAAATAAACAATTCTTAAAATTTATCGGACTACTAAAATGAACATCTTAGATATCACGAGTTCACCGGCATACGATAATACCATAGATGGTATAGAATATCATTCGTATAAGCCTTACATAACAAGTTTCAACAGGAATGATGAAATTCGAATCCCTATCAACCAACAAGATTTATACATATTACCATCAGCAAGTACCCTCTATATAGAAGGAACGGTAAACATTGTGAAAGGTGCTGCAAAAGAAAAAGTTGATGCTATAGAGTTCACGAATAATCCAGTTCTTTTTCTGTTCCAAGATGTTCGTTATGAACTTAATGGAGTAGAAATTGATAGAATAAAAAATGCTGGAATGACAACAACAATAAAAAATTTGCTATCTTTTAATGAAAGTGAGGCTAAAATGGCTAAAGCTTGGGGTTGGGATGTAAATGGAACAAAGAAAACCCACGGAGGACACTTTTCTTGTTCAATACCCCTGAGAAACGTTTTAGGCTTTGCTGAAGATTATAAAAAAATTATTTTGAACTGCAAACATGAACTAATATTATTACGCAGCAATACAGATTTAAACTCTTTAAAAATTCCAACTGGTGAATCTCTCGAAGATATAACAATTCACAAATTAGTTTGGCGCGTCCCGCACATCAAAGTGTCTGACAAAGAAAAAGTACATTTATTAAAACTATTAGAAAAGGATCGTCCTCTCCATTTAGCTTTTAGGAATTGGGATTTATATGAGTATCCGTTAGTACCAAAAACAACTAAGCATACTTGGTCAATTAAAACATCATCGCAGATTGAAAAACCAAGATATGTAGTATTAGGGTTACAAACGAATAGAAAGAACTTGCCGGATAAAGATATATCACGATTCGATCATTGTAATTTGAGAGATGTCAAAGTGTATCTTAATTCTGTATATTATCCATATGAAAATTTGAATATAAGTTTTAAAGATCAGAAATTTGCGTTATTATATGAACAATATGTCAAATTCCAAGAATCTTATTACGGACGTAGAAGTGAACCACTGCTCAGTCCAAATGAATTTAATGAAAAAACACCACTGTTTGTAATCGATTGCTCTAGACAATGTGAAAATCTAAAGTCCGGTCCAGTAGTCAGTGTACGTATAGAACTTGAAAGCAATTCAGAGATACCTGATCACACCGCTGCATATTGTCTCATTTTAAACGATTCCATCATTGAGTATAGACCGTTGAGTAACATAGTGAAAAAAATATCATAAATATGAATCCCAGTGATTTTGTAATTGTAGACGTACAAGGATTTAAGGATAAAGAAAATAAATTTATCATAAAAGAATTTGCGGTTATACGGAACGAATATACGCAAACTTTTCTTGTGAAACCCCCTTTCCATTTTAAACACTTAACGGTGGAAGAAAAAAAACACGTGCGATGGATAGAAGCTAATCGAGGAATTTATTGGAGTGAAGGTTTTATTGACTACAGTGAATTTAAGCGTATTGTTAAACCATATTTGAATTTTCAAAATGTTTTAACTAAAGGCACTGAGAAAATCAAGTGGATTAAAGATTTATGTGAGAACTGCGAAGTAATAGATATAGGAGAAAACCAAGGCTGTCCTAATTTTTTAAAATTATATAACGATTATGAGGTTTCTAATGTAAGTTTGAATTGTATTGATCATAATAAAATTTGTGCTCTTAAAAATGTTATTTGTATCAAGAAATGGTGTGAAGGAAGCAAGAATGAATTTAATTTATGTAAATATTTTAACTCTGTTTCTTGTACTTGATATTTTTACTGAAATATATTTTTATCAATTTATTACTTTTGTATTATCATTTCGTCTAAACAAATAAGGTACCTAATTCATAAATAAAATACATTATTTGAACAAATCAGATAAGCAAGGATTTATTTCAAGATAATCTATGACTAATACATTAAAAATATAATTGACTAAAAACTAAACTTATAACGGATTATCTTTATTCATTTAAACAATACTTATTAACTAAAATATACAAATTAATTATCGATTATTGTTTCTGATATACTTTTTATCACTCTCTCCGTTTGGTCTAATATATTGTCTATACAATCTTTCACCACATATTGAGCCGATACAATTACTTCACTGTCATTTTCACTGTTTTCACCACTAATGTCAGTTATACTGATCTGAATTAACCGCCTCCCTTTGCAAGGCTCGCGGTTCAATACAAATGAAGATCTTCGTTGGATGCTACTGGAATTCTTAGTCGTCTTCTTTAATTTCTGTTTTAGGGGCTTCGGAGTTTTCTTTAAATTGCTTACAGGCAAGTTGTCCTCATAATCATTATCAGGAAAATTTTGTGCGCATTGAAAGTAAAGATCTTGAGTGTTGATTCCGAAGAGTCTATCAGCTTGTTCCACATCATTTTTTAGGTCCATGTTCGACATTATCTGAAACAATCAAAATAACACATAAGCTTAGCATAAGTAAGTAGTATTCAAATGAAAATAGAAAAAAAAAAGTAAAAAAATAACTTACCAACGTGCAATATTTATTTATTTAGTTAGCTCGAAAGGTATTGTCTCTGTAACGTACAAGTAAAGAATGATGTAATAATCCATCAACATTTAATGAGGTTTTTGTTTACTCGACAAAATCATGCATTGATGCAATAGTAATTGATATTTTTACTAAGAAACAGCGCAGGTGTTTGTTCTCAAGTTTCATTCTTTTAAAGCAAACAAATAGAAACGTGTTGCGACATGTTAGTCGGTATCATCAAACTGCTTTGTTTATAATATTAGTTGGTAGGTACCTAAGTAATTATTTCATTTCTAAAGAGATAAATAAAACGCATCATTATTATGACATAATAACATATTTATTGATAAACTTAAACTATAACTTATAGCTATAACATCCCGTTTAGTTTACCATAGGTACATAAGTAATAAGCAACAAAAATATATGGTGTATAGGTCTATCATGTATTTTTATTGTAACAAAATAGTATTCTTAATTTACGATTTAAAAGTACTGTGAGCGCTACGATATTAGTTTGAAAAGGGTTCAGATTGTATGCTACTTACCTACAGATTATTACTGGAGTTATAATTATGTAAAATTAAGTAATAAGTAACAAAATATTTTTATACTCCTAGGAAAGCAACATGACCCAGTGCTTTTGTAGATATCTTATCTGATGATATTAGACGTTTATCATCTTTACTGGATAAAGCGACTTTATTTACGCAATGAGTGAAAACTTGATGTTTTATCGATTTAAACAATTTATTCTTTTTTCTTAAAATTGATTGAGAAAATAAAGTTGTTCTATAGTCAGACACCTCTAAATCGCGAACGACACATGATTTTACACCTTTAGCTTTTTTTATTTCAGTTTCAATAGTTTTTAAACAATAAAGTTTTGAACGTAATCCGATGAATTCTAATATAATTTTACCGGCCATTTCATCCTTAAATAACCCTGGTACTTTTTTATTGATCAAAGGTAAACCATACTCGTTGTCTATTGAAAAATTACTAGTGTCAAAATAATTAATAAAATGTTCTTTTAAATCTTTATAGAAATCTTTTGTTTTAATATGATAGATAAAACTATCTGTATCGGTATAACACATTTGCAATCGATCACCATAATGTGGTTTCATTACTGAATAATGAAAATCATACATGTGAGTTTTAGACAATTCAAGTACCGAAAAACCAATATAAATAGGTTTATCTAATGCTATTTGTGTTGGTTTCAGTTGGATAGCTGCTAAGTTTTCACTAAAAATGATGCTGCTATGATAATAAGGGGACGATATTAGTTTACCTGCACTATTTTTCTTTTTAGTAAAATTATGATTATCTTGCCATTGGTTAACTAATTTAACATCAACTTTCTTTGCGTTGTTTTCCAATGTTTTACCAAATATACTGTTATTAAGTAATTTGAAAAAATCTTGTTCAAACGTTGATTTAGCTTGTTGTCTCAAACATGTATTTAATTCAATATACTGTTTTAAATAATCATTTTGACGGAATTTAATGACTCTATGAACTTTTTTCAATATTAAACCATGTTTCAAGCATGTTTTTAAATAAACATAATGAATAACGTAATGGAATTTATCGTATAGATTTGGAATCAATTTAACAGACTTAGAACCAGGAGCAATAAAACGTTGTGAAGCCAGGGGATAATCTGAGTGGGTTAAATGCAATGATTTAGGATAGCTTAAGTCAACCTCAAGAATAAAACCATATTCAGCATTATCTGGTACACTATTTACGTCTAAACTAGTGATTTCTTCTTTAGATAGAAATTTAAATTCAGATAACGGTAAAGTTAAACTCATACTGTATCCATATAGGTTATTACAATCTATGTATATGAGGTGAGATTCTGGAATCGAATGATCAAAATCCAACATATATTTATTATTGGCTTTGGCATATCTATGCGATACCAAACAAATACCACCTCTTATTCCTGATTGTATCATATTGTAAATAGCTTCATCATTTATCAATTCTAACTCGACTTGTGTTTTGTACAGCATTGCATCAAAAGATAAACTCGGGGCTGTAATATAAAACGCTGGGTCCAATTGATAATAACTTTTACAAGTTACACGGAACTGTTCAAAGACATCAGTTAACAATAAAACGTCAGTTTTCAAATATAAGTCTGTATATTGACCCATATTATTTAATCTAAATTGTCTCCAAATTAATTGCGCGTGAGCATAATCTTTTTTAGATATATGCTCATTCGTAAGAGAACTATAAAAATCTTTTTTATTTGGGAGTGATGTTTCATTGTAACGCTGTAAATTATTCATATAATCGTAAGGATAGACTCCTTTTCGAGTAAGAAGATGAAACCGTGTGTCGTTTGAAAAATGTTTTCTTAAATGTACAAATTGTTCGGTTTTCATAGTTTTTGTTAATTTATCTAAACTAGTATTTAAAAATTTGAAAGAATCAACAAATCGCAACAATATTAATTTTCCATCAGAAAAAGGTATACACTTTGTGAATGAAACGTAATTCTCTTTAGTTTTTGGTATAATTTTTATAGACCCTGGAGCTTCACCTAATTTTGTAATAAATAAATGACAGTCGTATCCAGACAAATTATGAAAAAAAATTGGTATAAACTTTGGAATTTTGTATTGTAGATTGCAATAATTATGAGCTGCCCCTCGAAATTTCCCAGTTATGTGACAATGATCTTTAACTTTGTCACCATATAAAAACTTGTCACAAATGTGGCACTTAGATGCAGTTTTAAAATTATGTTCATCAAGTCCAGTAAAAATTATAGACACATTTCGATACAATATATCTCGAATTTCACGAACGTCATTATAAATGTATGATATGAATTTATCTACACAATCAATCCCTCGATATGTTACAAATTTATTGTACGATGAGTTTTGTGAACAAACAATATAATAAGCGAATGCAATGGGTACATGTCGTTGAGTTGTAGAAGTATGTAGACCTCTAATTTCTTCATTACAACTCGCTTCAAGCATACTTTCAAAGTCAGCGTAAATTACGAACGGAACGTTTTGCTTCCGATCATAATTTTTAAACTTTATTACTGAACCCTTTTCAGGTAAGACGGTGACAATCCCATTACAAGTATGACTATCTACTAGATCAGCACTTTTAAAAAACACTAAACAAGTATCACATAGAAATAGTTTTTTATGATTTGTAGTAATTTGATTTCGTAATAAACGCGACAAGTTTTTGATTAAACAATAATGCGATTTTGTACCATTTTCTAAATAAAGTAAATGAATAATTCGCCGATTAACAGTGTTTTCCGATTTATACAGAGGACCAATAACAGTGTTCTTTTTACTCAATCCGTAAATTATGAAACCTAAACCAGGATTGTTATTTTCAAATATAGATATATCAGAAAAAGTTGCTGGAAATGTCATTTTTTGTAAGTTAAGTACATCACGAAAATTTGGATACGATGAAACTCTATCAACATGATTTTTAGCTGGGTACAAAAAGGCTAGGACGCTCCATAAGAAACAATGCTTATCAGTGTTACGAACGTTTATACAAGCCTTTTTGCTTTTTATTTGATTAGGTAATTCAATGTACGTTGAACCGCGCAATGGCTCGAATTTGTTTACGTTAATTTCTATGTGCATACAGTTTAGAAACGCCCACCCACTGTCACGATCTTCAAATTCTTCCACTTGGTTTTTCAAAGTTTGAACAAGCGAAGAAAATAACATATCGAAGTCATAATTACCGTAAATAGGTGTATTTTTCGTACAAAATGATTTAATATCTTGTTCATCATTCTTGAACATTAGAAAACCTGCGTAAAGTTCAAAGTTAACTTTTATACAAATATGTAACTTTAGGCTATCATTTAAAAGACGTTGTAATTGACCGCGAATCGATTTCAAAAATAATTCAATACTAGATCGATTCTTGTCCTGAGCCAAAATTCTATAAGAAATAATTCTACATTTAAATGCGGATTCTATGATTTCAATTCCATCGCTAAATAAATGACTCGAAACTTTCTGTTTGTGTAACCTACTGCGTAAGTGACCTACCCATGAGTGATTATTTATTAATAACTCGCACGTCTTACAGAAAGGCATTATTATAAAGTGAATAACCAAGTACGTAAAATATTTATTTATTTCTATAATATCTTAGTGACTAAATACACTTGAAAACGCTAAAAGTATCTTAAAGCAGTAGTCGAAGAAGTGCAAGAAGTACCTACCTACTAGTGTCTTTAAAAAATTTAGCTTCGGTTTCTTTAAATACATCAAAAGATGTGATTAAGAGCTTCTGTAGCGGGACCCAAGCTGGGTCTTTGTCGCTCAAAATCAATTTTAAAGACGTTAAGGCTTTTTTGTACCGAGTTTCGGGTTTGTCGTTAGCGATGTCGGCCTTGTTATAAAGCCTGAGCTCGAGATAATAGTCACCACTCGTGACGGTTGATCGATAGCTTTGCCCGTTCGCTACTCTGGTCGCAAATGCTGATACTAGTGGTTTGACGCCGTCGCTGGATTTTGATCTGCCGCTAATGACGGCTGCCTCTGCGTCGATGATGGAAAATATGTTCGGTTTTCTGTGAACAAAGTAAAAATAATTAGTTTACTAAAAGTGAACATCACAAAGATGACGACGACTGGCTTATTACCATCGGCTGTATAACGGCTCTTTTGGAAGTTGAGCAGTTCAAGGATACATCGAGACGTTTTCACTTGAACAACAACAATGAGTCCTCAAATACGTCATGATAGGTTCAGTTTCAATGTTTTAAACTAACCTGACTGAATGACTAACCTCTTAGTAAAAAAATCGTAGAAACTTACTTCGAACAAACGGTTTCAGGCGTTTCTTTATTGGCTTTCCTCTTCGTCGCCTTTTTCAAAACGGTCGCAGCGGTGGAAGCATGCTTCTTTCTTTCCGGCACTGGTTTCCAGGAGTCGGGCACGTCGGTTTCGGCACTGCTGTCTTGTTCATATTCATAATCAGACCTAGAACGAAAAAAAAAAAAAAAAAAAAAAAAAAAAAAAAAATAACGTAAAATGACATTATACATACTATTAAAACATACTCTTTTTTGTAAAAAGTAGCTACTCACTTACATTTTTATTTTTTAACTTCAAAATTTTTTTCTTGAAGTTAGTGGCTTAGGAGCTGCTCTGTGTTTCTTGCTGGGCAAGTCAGAGGTACTTCTTGCTGATAAGTAGGTAGGTACTTCTTGCACTTCTTCGACGTCACTTCGACTACTGCTTTCAGAATTTTATGATACTTTTAGCGTTTTCAAGTGTATTTATATGTTTGAAAAATAAATAGTCAGCAGTATTGTTCAAAAATTGAAAAAACAAATTATAAATTTTTAATCGGCCGATAGCCGTTAAGTAATGAAGTCAATAACAATTAATTACGTTAAACGTTAAATATCGATCGACTTTATATTTGCTGTCGGTGAATACAAAGAAATGAACTTAAATGCAATAATGAACGTTATTGTAAAGCTTTTAAAAATGATTTCTCATTGAAAGAACCACAATACAAAACATAGATGTCAGCGAAATACGACTTTTATAAATATCATAGATACAGAGGTAAAGTTTGTTTGAATATCTACCAAAAAGGTTTGATGTTAGCTCTATTAAAGCAGGTAAAAATGATAATCTTTGTTTAAAGAACCACAATACAAAACATAGATGTCAGCGAAATACGACTTTTATAAATATCATAGATACAGAGGTAAAGTTTGTTTGAATATCTACCAAAAAGGTTTGATGTTAGCTCTATTAAAGCAGGTAAAAATGATAATCTTTGTTTAACACAGCGGACTCACTTAGTTTAGTGGTAGATATCTCGACTTTCATTCCGAAGGCTTGGGTTCGAAACAGCTTCAATGGAACAAATTATTATGTAATATTATAAAAGCAAAAGTTAGTAAGTATGCCTGTTTGTTACTCTTTCATGTAAAAACTACAGAACTGATTGAGATGACATTTAGAATATGGGTAGCTGGGAGACCTGGAATAACACATTGGCTACTTATTTTATTCTTTAGTTTTATTTTTATAATGATTAAGATGTGTTTCTTTTCGGTAGGTACCTACAAAACGTGTAAGGTTTGTTTCTGTTCATTTTCAATATAAAGGTATAAAAATGAATCCCTATTTTGGTTTCGTGAACGGTTGGACCGTTTTCGCTAATTCTTATTTTGTTGTATTTGTTAAGTGAAAGAAAAATCATAAATCGATTTTGATATTTTTTTAAATTTTGGATCGAGACTTACGCGAGAGAAACAGCTTGGCGCAGTTATTATTGAATAAAATACAATTTTCTTGATAATAAGAATATATTTTCTTACAATTCGTACAATTTGTAGGAAAGAAAAGTGAATTTTGGCAATTAATAAACGCCTAATCAAAAGTTTATAGAAACACACTATAATTTATAAGAAAATGTTAAATTAAGATGTGTAATCAATTACTTACTTCATTCTTTATTATATTTTAACGATGGTTAAAATTTAATAACAATTCGGTAATTTGAGGGTTCAAATTTGACAATTGAAAGGAATTCGTGTTAGATAACGCCTGTAGGAAAAATGTAAGCAACGCAGCCAGACAAGAATAACATTTACATTAGTTTTGTGTTTGTTTTTGTTTTTAAAATATCTTTATTAACAATGAACTTAAGAAACATTTGATGTAATAGTGTACATTAGTTTATCGTATTAAATCAACAAAATATAATTTAATACGTTTTATGGCTCGCTAGACCTTTAAAACTTTACATTTACAGGGACTTACGCGGTTGACCCGCGGGACACAGCGGGTTCGCTAGTAGGTACCTAGATATTATCTAGGTAATATTATGTTATTATATATAATAATATTAAAATGTTTTAACTGTGTGTTTTCGCAATTAGCCCTACAACTGGGTCTTTAAGCTGTGGGTTTCCTCACGATGTTTCCCTTCACCGTAAGAGCGATGTAAATAACGCACATATTTTTTTCTTAAAGAAAAGACATTGGCCGGGATTCGGAAAAGCATACTTCTTTTATTTTTTAGTTGGTTAAGAATATTCATTATGGGTTCAGTTAGGTATCAATATTTAATCGATTACATATCATAGTTCTCACAGGAACATGAAACGTTATGTACCATTAGGTACTAAAATACGTAGAAATCAAGAAATAGGTAACATAATTTCTAGAAGTTTGATGAGTTGACATTGAGTAAAATCTAAAATAAAAGTCCATAACCACCTATAATAATAATACACTAGTTGAAATCTAATACTCAAATACTCAAATACTCGTAAATTGGTTTTGTCGTAGTCGAATAAAAACCTACTCTTATTTACGAGTATTTGTATTTATTAATTTATAATGTTGTATGTGTCATACTATTATTGTAATATTATTCAAGTAGTTTTTCTCCTGTCTGAACACCATTCTCTTCATCTTTCTTCACTTCTTGTCCATCCTAAGGGTACCTGGAAGAGGTTGCTTTAAGCGATAAAACCTCTCATTGTGCCACCTAAATTTAAGTTGCTTTTGTCTTTTTCTTTTATTGTAATGATTTAATTGTGGTGTGTTGCAATAATCAATCTATCTATTCTTTGAAATAGCATAGATCAGATAAAACATGACCCCATTACCAGAACCCCTCGAAGAAGGGGTCCTACATTAATAACAAATATTTTAGAAATTGAAAACCTCCTAAGTCAGCTAAATGTATTCATGGACATATGGCTACGACTTTACAATTGATAAGTATTCCCTTTCAGCTTACGTCAACTAAATCAATTTACACGTCGGCGCCGCTTTATTACTTACCGTGTGAAATCATTTAGTACTTGTTTTTGTGTGTAGTGCTTAGTGTTTTAGTGTTTGCCTTTTTTTCAGTTTTAGTTTTTAACGATATTATTATAAAATTAGTGTGATTCTTCTGGGAAAAAAATGTAAGTACGAAATAACGTTATTGCAATGGTACAAAATTTAGATAGATATTGATTTTTTATTGTATCAATTTCTATTTAAATTCAGCGTTGAAATAATAGTTCAATGCTGAAAGTATTTTACCATAGTGCTTACAACCAACAGTTGTATTTCTGTTTTAGTCATTTCAAATTAACAAGAAAATTACAGCAGGTAGTCGGTGAGTTTATGTTATTTAATAATCTAAGTAATTAGAAGTGAGTACTTGATTCTTCAGACTGATTGTTTTAAAACTAAATGTATTTCATAATATCGGTTAAAGTGATCTTACCATGGGCGCTATAGGAATATACACATATTGACGGTGTTTTTCCAACCGAATATTATATGAAATATATTTTTAATCAGTACTTGATTGTTTTATAAAACGAAATGTAATTCATAATATCGGTTAAAGTGATCTTACCATGGACGCTATGGGAATATACACATATTGACGGTGTTTTTCCGACCGAATATAATATGAAATATATTTTTAATCAGTACTTGATTGTTTTATAAAACGAAATGTAATTAATAATATCGGTTAAAGTGATCTTACCATGGGCGCTATTGGAATATACACATATTGACGGTGTTTTTCCGACCGAATATTATACGAATTATATTTTTAATCAGTAAGTGATTGTTTTATAAAACGAAATGTAATTAATAATATCGGTTAAAGTGATCTTACCATGGGCGCTATTGGAATATACACATATTGACGGTGTTTTTCCGACCGAATATTATACGAATTATATTTTTAATCAGTAAGTACTGATTTGTTTCAAACGTAATGTAATTAAATAACATAAATGACAACGACATCGATATGAAATGACTATGAACAACAAGAAGAGGTTGAAAAATTACTTAATATGTGTCGTTAACTGTCTCACTCTATGGAAATAAACGCGTTGAGAGAACTCAATAATTTCATAAACCAATGATGATAATATGATCATACTCATAAGCGTCGTTTTATTGGAACGAAAAAGCAAGGTTGATTTTGGTTTCATGTTTTAGGTTATGTTCGTTCTAGACCAATAATTCCCTTAATATCTATGTTTTATTGGGCAGCGGGGGTGCGGGGGCGCTGACCAATAAAACATAGATATTAAGGGAATTATTGGTCTAGAACGAACATAACTTACCTACTGTCAATAATGACAATATCTACCAATTTGACTCCAACCAAAACTACTCCATTATTCCAAGGTCACGACCCTCGACACAATAAAACTTGTTCAACACAGACTTGACACCATTTTCTTATTAGACAACATGGATGGGACATTATCATAAATTGCTGAGATAGTCTGGGGAAGGCGTAATGGCCTTCCAAATTAGGCTAGAATGGAATCGCTGCTTTATTGGACATAAGAAAGGGAATTAACTAACGCCTCTAACTAACTAAGGCGCACTTGCACACGTATTTAGATTGAATTAAGTAGGTAACTAGTTCAGAATAGTTAGTCCGACCAGGGACAAGTATTATGCTTAAAAATAAAGATTTATGTCTGGTCTGGGTGTTGTCTACAAAAAATTTAGGTACCTATACTAGGCTTGTACTATACTACACAACAACCCTTTGTGGGTCTTGGCTTCCTCCACAATCTTTCTCCATTTCTTCCGATCACTCGCAGTCTTCCTCCATCCAATTATAGGGAAGATCACAATCTTCCCTATAATTATGTAGTATCCGTTTTCTAGTAGGTTCCTTTATTATAAGCCTAGTGCTTAGTTTATTGCTAGATTGCGATGTGTGTAACGTCACGCAATATGTATTTACTTATTCTATATTTATTTACTTATTATTCTAGTTACATGGTATAGAAAATTTCCAAGACATTATTATGATTAGCATAAAAACTTGACCCCGATGGGAATCGAAGCCACAACCTTCTGCGTTGCAGCCGGTTGTTCGCCACAAAGCCCCAGAAGCCGTAAAAGTTCCCTTTACAATCAACAAAGGTGTTAATACAAGC
>CAUEGO010000051.1:0-12718 GCA_958496205.1 Idaea biselata | reverse complement strand
AAGGAGAATTCTATATTTATATGAAGCTCCGCAGTATTTACTTTAAACGTGCTTAAGTTTATTGATAAAGGGAACTAGTTTCAACAAGCTGCCTTATTTTGTATTGCCAGGCCTATGCCACTCCGCGATCTGTCATGAAATGACAACTGCACCCAGGTGCGTGCATGTACGCCGATTGTCAAGCTCGCCTCGCTCAGTTCAGTTCAGTTCTTTGTTTATGGCCTTTCTGCCACCATTTATTCAATTTTGGCCAATATCACGTGTTAGATGGTATTTAATTTTTGAATATGGGTAGGCGAGTACAACAAAAATGGTGGTGAATTTTATTGCAATTCCACGTAAACATCTGTTTGTAACGCAATAATTCCGTATTACAAACAGAACTGTTTTTTATATTCACTACACTCGTTATCTTTCACGAAACTAAATTGATTGTTTTGCCACCAAAACCAGGCCTATGCCACTCCGCTATCTGTCATGAAACGACAACTGCCCTAAGCGAAATGCATGTACGCCGGTTGTCAAGCTCGCCTCGCTAGTGTACCGGAGCTTGCGGGCTGTGTTTCACGTAAATAAAAAAAAATCGTGTGTCACGTTTCTTATGAAAAACCGGCCAAGTGCGAGTCGGACTCGCGCACGAAGGGTTCCGTTTCCGTACCACGTGATAATGATACGGAAAAATTTAAAGTGGTCATTGATACGGAACCCTAAATGAACACTAGACCAACCAATGCATACACGCAACACGAACGTTAAGTCTATCACTCCATCACTAGATGGCGTTAGTGGTAAAAATACATCGCGGTATCGTTGCGTTTAATGTCAAAAATCACGTTTGTTGTATGGGACAAATATTTGTTCTTTTTAGTATTTGTTGTTATAGCGCCAACGGAAATACATCATCTTGAAAAATTACAACCGTCTAGCTATTACGGTTTATGAGATATATCCTGATGACCGACGGCCAGACAGGGAAGACTCAGTAATAGGGTCCCGTTTTTACCCTTTGGGTATGGAACCCTACTGCATGAGGTCTAAATCATATTTATATCATATCAGTCATATCGTATCGCTTTTGATTGCCTAAATAATAGTCTAATATAAAGCATCGGAACGTCATATTTTCACGCTGCCAAAAGACATTGAGAGGTAAAAAAAACGCATTTAACTTACCTATAGCTAATTAGTCGGCAAATTATTGACTAGATTTTCTCAAACATGAATGGAAATAATATCATTATGTCAAAAGAACACGCGAATTATCAATTTTATGACCCATCTACATGATGCTAGCCCACTAATATAGGCCAGCATGTGGAGACTGTATTGGTGTCGGCTTATGGTGTGCGGGATGGATGTGATAGTGGAAGTGATAGTTCTTATAATAAAAACTATTTCCACATAATAAATTTTATTCTTCAAAATCATACCCTCCTTTTTGCCGTATTCGGGTAAAAAACTTTAAATAGACAACCCTATCGCGAAATTTAACACTTATTTGAATTTAGAATGTTTTCAGAACACAGGTATTGCTTGGTGATCTGAATTGCGCTTTATTGTGTCTTGGCAGGGATCACTATTATTTAAATGACGTTCAACAGTGTAGCTTCTGTACTTGTACTATTTATGTATTCTGTGGTATTGCGATGAAATCTATTCTATGCTCATATAATATAACATAGGTCTATATTAATTCTCAAATAGGCTTCCACGTCGAAAATTACAAATAGATAATGTGTTGGCTAATTAATAAATATTGTTTGAATTGCACGCAATCTAGCCGCCATTTAAGCCTATAGTATAGCCTAAGTTAAAAAAGAAGAACTTACATAATGTTCCTAGAACTATTTATTAAATAAATGTAGATAGATAAATAAACACTTTATTTGATCAATAACAATTACAAGATTAGTAGATTCATAAAACATTAAAACGAAATACTGTTGTACAAATAGGCGACCTTATCGCTCAAAGCGATTTCTTCTAGGCCACCTTGCCATCCTTGAAAATATACCTATTATCTTATATTTAAATGCTATAGCCAAGTCATAGATCACACTGGTACGTACGGTCAACCACATAATTGCATACCCACTTGAAGGTTCTTTGTCGTTTGTACAGGTGCTACCTTTGCAATAACATCAATGTGTGTTTTGCATCAAGGGTCAATAGACAAAGGTCGCAAGTTTGCCACAGATTCAATGATTTATTTCTAAAAACTGAGCATGTATGTAATTATGGAGCCTGACTGTACATATGAACCTCGGGTTTCTGCGTCGCGAGTGAGTATTCGCTTAATGCGCATCGCGCATTTGTCTAATGCGCTTTAAAATACGTTAATAGCAGGATTCCACGTAGTATAAAATATGACGTATTACCTTATCATTATCTCCGGCGCATTTCACACTTGCGTCCAGTAAACGTATCAATAGGTCATCGTCAATATCATCCATCTCTGGGTCCTCCCTGTTGAAACGAGAACAACTATAGATTAAGCCCTTCGCAATGCATCCGATTCACATCCGTCAACCGCGAAGAGACGCTCGCTGTGCTATCGCAGGAAGGGATAGTCACAATTGAACTAACAATATATAGACAATTTATTTTCAAGGAAAAATAGCATTCAAAAATTTTCACTTGCGGCGAGGCTTGAACTCGCGTCTTTGGGTCAGTACCCCAACGTCATAACCAACTAGACTACGCAAGCTCACGTCCCGTGCCGTGAAAACTTCCAATGCTATATTCTCCTTTGATTGTTTTTTTACGATTAAGGCTCGTTAGAGCGCCATCTATCTAACAATATATGTTATAGCGTCCCCACTTGTGACAGCCTTAAGGCGTTCCAGGCGGGGCAAAAAGCTTAAATAGAAAGTAGTCAGAAGTATCCTTTCGTATCTTAAATTCGAATCAGACACAGTGCGTCAACGCCCTTGTCTTGCACAAGGGTGTAAATATATTATCCCTTATCATATCTAACGATTGCTTTCCAAAATGAACTAGTCCGGTTTTGTTATGTGTAGAAGTTGTTATCAGACTTGTAAACACGTATTAATTAAAACTGTTTAAACAATGACTACAGAACTTTCGGTTTTACAAAAAAGTAAAGCGGTTTTAACCAGATCTTGAGTGGATATTGAACTACAAGTCAGTTTGAAACTGGATTTTAATCTAAATGTAAATACTTAGGTAATACAAAAGTCAAATGTCACTAAGATATGAATAATTATACTCGTACCTATATGTAATAGGTAAGTATTGTTAATTGTCAATGTTGTGAAATAATTGAGTTCGTTCATTATTTATCATACAAATTCAAATTTAATCGTATTTTAAAATTATTTTCAATGCGTCGTGATCTCCATCTGTTTCTGACCATTCTGCGTTGAAATAATTGAGATTACAGTTTTTAGGGTTCAAAAGGAAAAGGAACCCTTATAAGTTCACTCGCTTATTCCGTCTGTCCATCTGTTTGTATGCCACCTTCAATTTTCTCAGGAACGAGTAGACCTAACAAATTGAAAATTCCAGATACTGAGGTTTATGGTTCCTAGGTGTATGAAACTCAACACACAGAAGAATATGCAACAAAGAAGTGGGTATTGTATAAATATGTATTTGTCGGAGTGTGGACTACTAAGTTAACCAAACTCCTTACTAGAAGAATCGGATCGCCAGTGTTATTTGTGACACTGACAGAGTCTACAGCAGCGACGTGTTGTGGTTGTTGGTTGCTAAGCAACGGATATCATTCATCTGGGGACGGTCGTGATGGCTTGTAGAAACTGTCTCGCGTTCCGTATTCTTTCTATGTGAATAAATTGTTAACTACCATATGATTTGAACGTTGATTATACCCAGTACCTCATCGTAGTTGTTTTTATTGAGCCGACATCTACCCAAGTACGCCCACTAGAAGATATACGATAGCAACCACAGAAGTAAAGCACCCTCCTGACGACATCAGCTACCTCTTTACGACATATTTATATTCTAAATATAATTAAAAAAGGCCTAAACGGGTTACTTACATGTTGAGTACAAGTGCGTCACTCAAGTTGCCGAAAGCCCAAGCAGCTTTAGTTCTCACAACCAAAGTAGGTTCGGAGAGCGCTCGAAGTATATTCTCACCGCAGTCGCACACGAAACTTATATCCTACAAAATTTTAGTACATTAAACAAAAATAAAGATATTTTGCTAGCCCATTTTATCCCACTGCTGGACAAAGGCCTCCAATATCCATTCCATCAAATACAAATACAAACAAAGAAAGGGTGATTATTTATTTTCCTTGTTTTTTTTTATAATGAATTCTTATCAAATTCATGCCGCTCGTGGTTAATGATCTTCCATTGATAGGACTAAGTGAAGATGTAACACGCTTAGTCACGACCCTCACTCAAGATTCTGGCTAGGCAGAAGCATTCCCGTGGGTGTCAGCAGATTTTTACTACACCCACGGGAAAAGATGGGAGGCCCTACTCTATGCCAGCGCTCCACGGTAAGACTAAAGTCTCTTTACTATAAATCAAAGATTGAACGGTATATTATAGAGTGTATTGGTGAACACCCCCCTCTCACAATCAACGAAATTCCCCTACAAAAATCTGTCCATGAAAAATATCTGGGACTTATCTTAGACGAGAAACTGACCTGGCAACATCATATAGATAAAATACGTTCTCGTTTAATCTCGCTTGCCGGAGTGCTGAGGAATATTATACGTTGTCTGCCTATTAAAGTGCGATACTATGTTTATAATTCTCTTGTAAAACCACACTTGGATTATCTTTCAGAAATTTGGGGATCTGCTCTAAAATCTAATCTACAAGCCCTACAAACCGCACAAAACAAAGTCATTAAAATTCTGTTCAATTATGATTTTCTAACAAAAACTAAAAAAATATACAAAGAAACAAATATATTAAACCTACAGCAAAATTACATTTATAACATATGTGTCTTGGTTAGAAAAATACTCACGAGAGATGTCCACTGTCGTATTTCATTTACCAAAAAATCACAAATTCAGAAAAAAACAACTAGACAAGCCAATAACCTCATTTTTCGCACTCCTCGTACTAACTATGGAAGAACCAGTATACTGTTCTCAGGAGTTCTGTTATACAATAAACTACCAAAGGACATAAGGGAAGCTAAGTCTGTTGTCAGTTTTAAAAAAAGTCTTAAACTTTATATCACGCAAAACACTGCGTTTTGGGATGCTTGCTATACAAGTATTACTAAAAAAATAACTTAATTAATAAGCCCTCAATTAAAACAATTTAATAAATTAATTCAATGGAATATAAATCTAAATTAATATTGGTAAAATACAACATTAATATTTTTACATCAAAACTAAATTAAAATTTAATTTTAAATAAAGAAATTGAATCTGAATTGAAAAGAAAAACATAAATAAAACTAATAAGTAATTATCTGAGTACAAAATTGTACTTACTTACTTAAATAATATAGTAAGTAAGTACAATTTTGTACTAAAACCTAAATAAACTCTTATACTAATTAAGTAAACGCAATAATAATAAAGAAAAAAAAAAAAAAATTAAAGTTGACTAACTTGTTATAATATATTAATCAAATAAATACTATACATTATTATTATATTATATAACATATTATTATTAATATCTAATGTTATTAAAGTATTGTGTGTGTGTCTTTAAATAATTGAATAAAATAATATATTTAAAATACTATAAATGAAAACATTGAAATAATCTTATAATTATTGATGCGCCCTTAAACATAGGTTAAACGATTAAGTTTAGGTGGTATCGGTGTAAACGGTCTTGCCTACTGTTTACCGAATATGAATGCTTGCTTGACCAGTACACAAAGTAGTTCGTTTGCCTTTGCACAAATTTGAAAACTACCCTAAACTGGTCAATTTATTAATTTCATTTCGAATTTATTTTATATAGTTCTATTACATTATTTTGATTTGATAATAGTGAATTCCTTTTTAAATTTGCTTTAAATGTTTATGTAATTGCCTGAATAATGGAATGAGTTGTGCTTGTGTCAATGTTCCTTTTGTTTTAATTTCAAAAAATACTGTGATCGTTTGCTTCGACACGTCTTACCTAAATTATTATTTATATCTAACTTATGTTAGAATTTTAGTTTCTCAGTAAGTAATTAATGTAATTTTATGAGAAATAAAGAATTTTAAACCGTAAACCGTGTTACCTCTCTGAGCGAGCGGTACATGACGGCCATGGCGAGCGCGCGCACGGCGGCGGCGCGCACGCCCGCCTCCTCGTCGCTGCAGGAGCCCATCAGCAGCGCGCAGCACAGCATGCGGGCCCGACGCTGGCACACAATGTGTGGTATATAGAGTGTTACCTCTCTGAGCGAGCGGTACATGACGGCCATGGCGAGCGCGCGCACGGCGGCGGCGCGCACGCCCGCCTCCTCGTCGCTGCAGGAGCCCATCAGCAGCGCGCAGCACAGCATGCGGGCCCGACGCTGGCACACAATGTGTGGTATATAGAGTGTTACCTCTCTGAGCGAGCGGTACATGACGGCCATGGCGAGCGCGCGCACGGCGGCGGCGCGCACGCCCGCCTCCTCGTCGCTGCAGGAGCCCATCAGCAGCGCGCAGCACAGCATGCGGGCCCGACGCTGGCACACAATGTGTGGTATATAGAGTGTTACCTCTCTGAGCGAGCGGTACATGACGGCCATGGCGAGCGCGCGCACGGCGGCGGCGCGCACGCCCGCCTCCTCGTCGCTGCAGGAGCCCATCAGCAGCGCGCAGCACAGCATGCGGGCCCGACGCTGGCACACAATGTGTGGTATATAGAGTGTTACCTCTCTGAGCGAGCGGTACATGACGGCCATGGCGAGCGCGCGCACGGCGGCGGCGCGCACGCCCGCCTCCTCGTCGCTGCAGGAGCCCATCAGCAGCGCGCAGCACAGCATGCGGGCCCGACGCTGGCACACAATGTGTGGTATATAGAGTGTTACCTCTCTGAGCGAGCGGTACATGACGGCCATGGCGAGCGCGCGCACGGCGGCGGCGCGCACGCCCGCCTCCTCGTCGCTGCAGGAGCCCATCAGCAGCGCGCAGCACAGCATGCGGGAACGACGCTGGCACACAATATGTTATCTTTAGACTTCACTAACTAAAAAGGTATGAAATTAAAGACATTTTTTCCGTTTGAATCGAACGAAAAATTTTCTTTAATTTCAATACAACATCGCGAAAACAGAAGAAAAATCTAAATACGCTTAATGCTTTTTTGGAAAAAATGTTTCCAAATCTTTAGCACCGGGCGGGACTCGAACCCACGACTACTGGTATGCCGTACCAGCGCGATAGTCGCAACGCCACAGGTACGCCCGCTAACCCGAAATTAAGAAAGCATTTTCACGTGACATGGAATTGGCATGTTACAATGGTCTTTGTCGCAAGGGTCCCCTTGCCATTGTTACATGAAATAATAATGCGATAATGCTTTCGGTTTCAAATCGATTCGAATTTAAATTCAGTGTAACTTACCGGTAATTCTTTGAAGGACTTTTCACCAATATTAGCAATACAGTCGCATACGACCGCTTTGGCCGGTGAGTTCTCGTGGCATTGCAGTACTTTTGACAACGGTATCAATAACTTTTCCCACATGTCGACACATTGGTTCAGAGGGGGCGATTCGTCGGTTTGATCTGAAATATTACAAAATATTACAATTGAAATAAGGCTGTTATGGCTGCATAAACAAAAACAAGTGCCAAGATTTCCCACACTTGGAAGATTTACTTTTGAAAAAATAATTTCCAAAGACCAACATTTTCTTCAATAAATTGCATGTTCTTCTGGTTTCTGTTTTGTTGAAACACTGATGGTAAATCAAATGAAACACCATTTCATTTGATTTATCATACTAAGTTCGATCCCAGGGTTTAGGTTAGGCTGTGTTTCCATCTACCAGAGCTAAGCGAGGATAAGTTGCTACGGATAGGTTTCTGAGAACTATTGGCTATTATCCTATTGGCTAGTATGGTAGACCGTTGCCCTAATCTTGATAAGAAATACTATCGATCGCAATCTCTATAGAAGAGAGAGAGCATGGATAACAATAGTACCGTTATTTTTCTGTGTATGTGTGTCTAACTTTAAAATAGTAATATTCCTTATGTTTTTATTGCTCAAGGCATTTTTACTTGAAATATTTTACAAGGAGAAATACATCATCAAAAATCCTCCCATGACAGGATTCGAACCTGTGCCCCTCGCTTGCCGGGCGAGTGCGCTACCACTATGATATTATGCTATTATGATCTCTCACTTGTTTTGTTTACCGACTAAGGCTCGGTTTGAACGCCATCTACCAGAACAGTTTTACAACTATTGACTGGTTCGGATGGTTAACTTTACAGTTAACGCATCCGACATGAGATGTCGTTCTTTCTCCTATTTAATATTCCTTATGTTTTTATTGCTCAAGGCATTTTTACTTGAAATATTTTACAAGGAGAAATACATCATCAAAAATCCTCCCATGACAGGAACAGCGAGGGGCACAGGTTCGAATCCTGTCATGGGAGGATTTTTGATGATGTATTTCTCCTTGTAAAATATTTAAAATAGTATTTTCTTTTTTAAGGTGCATACATTGGTTGTCTGGAAGAAATCGCCCTTAGGGGATAAGGCCGCTCATTGTACCACACTTGTTTAAAGTTTTTGCCTATGTAATTTTTTTTTTATCATTTCAAAATTTATCTTATATTTACTAAGTGTAGTCCTATTCATTAATAAATTCTCACCCAACTTGCGAATAGCGTCCCCGAGGATGGAGACGGTCCTGGCGGCCTGCAGCACGACGTCCAGATGCTCGTGCTGCAGCATCTCGGTGAGCACTACGGCCAGCAGCGGCACGTGCGGCGCCAGCAGCGCGCGCAGCTGGTGGAAGCTGGCGGCCGACAACACCTGCAGCGACTCCAGCATCACGGGGATCGCGGCCGGCTTGCATCTCTGAAACGACCACTCACATTCCTAAAGCTGAAGAACCACTAAACTTCTATAAATACAAGTAACATATTATCATATTGGGCACTTTTGGCCGTAATGAACCAGGTATTTGATTGTTTTATTTA
Source organism: Idaea biselata (assembly GCA_958496205.1). Lineage (NCBI taxonomy): Eukaryota > Metazoa > Arthropoda > Insecta > Lepidoptera > Geometridae > Idaea > Idaea biselata. The sequence continues at coordinate 3,594 of CAUEGO010000051.1, read as the reverse complement.
TTGTATCGATTGTATGACTTATTTTGTTGTAAAAAAAATGTATTGTATTAAAAATAATATATTTTTACTCGTTGAAGTAACGTTAGAAATGGTATTCCATACAAGATTACATTTTATGTTTGTGCTCAACACCCATTATATGATTGTGCTCAACACCCAGTCTGGCGTACTTTTAATATAGAGGTCAGTGTAAAGAATCAACTACCGGAAAAGTATTCTGTTATCTATACTAATATTACAAAGAGGAAAGATTTGTATTTGTGTGTGTGTGCGTCTGTATGTTTGTTATGAATAAACTCAAAAACTACTGGACCGATTTTAAAAATTCTTTCACCATTAGAAATGCTACATTCACCCTGAGTAATATAGGCTACTTTCGATCCCGATATTCCCACGTGATCAGGTGAAACCGCGGGACGCAGCTAGTTCTATTATATATTTATAATATAAATGTGAAAATTTGTCTGTAAGTAAACTAGGATGTTAGTAAAAAAAAGTATAATATGTAGTATATCCGTTGTCTAGCACCCATAGTACAAGCCTAGAGCTTAGTTTGGGGCTAGATTGCGCAGTGTGTAACGTCGTGCAATATTTATTTATTAATTTATTTATTAGTTACTCCTTCACGCAAAAACTACTGAACTGTTTAGGTTATACACCTTTTTCATTAGAACAATAGTTTATGCTAAATTACGTCTGTTTATTACATAATATTTACATAAACTTAGATACGTTGATTCAATAAAAATAACTAGGTATTAATTGAATAAACAATAACTTACAACCACTTCTCTTCCTCTAAAAATCCAACCCATATTCTTGAAACAGATATCAAGAATCCAACTTCTGAATTGATGAGACATTTGTACAACTTCCTTGGAATCTTTCTCATCTTGTACATTATTTGTAGTTTCTTCCAGTTCATCATCAGAATATCCTTAGAAATAAATAAATAACATGTTGTTATTGGTAGGTTTTGATTCAATAGCCAGGAACTGAAATAATATGGCTACGAAGTCCCCTGGCTGTCGTAAAAGGCAATGAAAAGGGGTTTCTTTTTGGGAGGTTTCGGCTGCTGTTTGTATCACCCACCGGCCTAAGTCGTAGTCGTAGTTGTTCAACTGCCGCCTTACTACCTTAAGATGTTACATCTTAGCCACATCGTCACTTACCACCTGCTGAGATAATAGTCACACGCATTTTAATCATAAAAAACCAGCCAAGTGCCAGTTGAACTCGCGCAACACCTTTTACATGGTCTGTACAATTATTACAAAAAAAAACACATTTGTTGTATGGGAGGGGGGGGAGCCAGACCTAAATATTTATTTTATTGTTTTTGGTATTTGTTGTCATAGCGGCAACATAAATACATCATCTGTAAATATTACAACTGTCTAGCTTTCATGAGATGCAGCCTGATGCGTAAGCGGTATCAGTAAGCGGATCCTAAAAAAGGGAATAAAAAATTAACCTTCTTCAAAATCTCCACAATCTTCGTTATCAGAGTTGATCGTTATTTGCTTATTGGTTATATTGAAAGGGACATCTTTCTCTATCGCTTTAATAACTTCTTCTACCTTAGGATCGACAGAGAGAACACAGCCCATTGTTATTAGAGCACCGACTTGGAGTGTTACGTCTGAAATGTTATAAAATTATGATATTAGTACAAAATACACTATACATTCAAAAAAGGAAGAGGTTCTCAATGAGGTTGGTTTTTTTTTTACAAATTATGTTAGTGATTATTTTGAATATCGGTCGTAATAAGAGGCAAGAGGTCGTAATAAGAGGCAAGAGGTCGTAATATCCGACTTTTTATATGAAAACCAACTAAGGTGTTACTTTAATTAAGGAATTACTTTAATTAATTATATTGAGAGGTTGGTTAACATAAGCGTCGTTATAATAAACGGATTTTTATTGTTTTTCTTATAGTATTATTATATATCTTTTGAGCCATAATGGAAAAGTCGCACTAAAACTTATATATCTACCTGTGTATGTACCACAGCCGTACCTTATGTACATACCTCTGTGTACCAAAAATTTCCAAGTAGACTTAACAAGTTCACTCAAAAGTCCTTCCTTCATCTTATGGTAAGGTGTGGCTTGGACCAAAGCCGCGCAGCACTTGAGCGCGACTAGTATAACTGAGTGACTTCGCTCGCTGTTTAATATGTTGAGCAACACAGTATGCATGCACGTTATCATATAGCCTAGAGATATGGAGAACGGGATGAAAGAAGCGTTGTCTTTTTTGCTGAAAACATACAAAACATATACTTAACAGGTGTGCTGTGTGTTAAAGGTTGTCTGGAAGAGACCACTTTTGGCGTCAAGGCCTTTGTACCTTTGTTATTATTATTAGAATCATATATGAGTCGTCCGTTTTTGAAATTGCTTAAATAACTTACCTGGATTCTGCCTGTGTCAAATACACCCTAGAACCAGAGAGCAGCGCTAAAATGACGCTAAGAGCACTAGCCCGACTGCCCGCTATAGGGTCATTAACGGCGCAGTAAGCTAACGTCTTTTTAGCTGCCTCATCCATTGACCAGTTGGAGGAATCTGGCGAATCGGGTAATAAGGCCCACCAGTAACCGAATATCTCTTTCTTTTCTCTCATCTGGAATGTGTTTATAAATAAAACGATTTGTGTACATCACATAGCGCCATCTAGCCCCATGGTAAGAGCCTAACCTTTAAAAAATAGACGTAATCCTACTTCCTACTATCGTAGATATCGTAGTAAAGTTTGTGAATGTACTATGTATTTATTGCTTCTTTATGCAAGAACCGCTCGCGCTGATCCGATTGAAATGAAACTCGGTATGTACATAGCTGGAGACCTGGAATAACACATGAGTTTTTTTTTCCGGATATTCTTAAGAGACTAGGACTTACGCGGTTACGTGGCGTGTTTGCATAGTAATTACATTGTATGAAGCTAAAGAGATGCAGCACACGCACGTATATGTATAATATACTCCATGCATGTAGTGATCTTTTTCAGTATCATTAAATGTGATAGAAAGTAGAAAACACACACTAAATACCTTGATCATAACAAGTAGTAAATTAGAAGCACTCTGTCTAACTCTAGACTTTAAGGCCACAAGTTTTGCTTCTCTACTGCTCTCGACATCAGACATATCAGAATCGCTAGTTAAAGTCCAACAATGTCGAGCCCTTGCAGGCTCTAAGTAAGTGCTACTGGCAGGCTTGTAAGAACTATTCTCGAAATTGTCCAAGTCTTTCATGAGACTGCGATCTGATACTGGAATTTCTTTTTTCAGACTTTCTATTGCTGTGTTCCTGTGTTTTCGAATCTTCTGCTTCTAGAGTTTAAATTGTTAAATGTTTTGGTACACATTTCTTAATCATTCACACAAAAAATATTACTTAAATAGATTGTGATGCAGTTTTGTATTCAGATGCTATTCAGGCTATTTACTATGTAAATATAATTAAATTTTGTAGGTAACAGATATAAACAGTATACTCTGTAAAAGAATAATATTTAGTTTTTAGTCCCGACACCCGACTAGTGTTATAACACAGCGTGCAGTGTGCAGCATGCAAAGAGGC
>CAUEGO010000049.1:0-37152 GCA_958496205.1 Idaea biselata | reverse complement strand
AAACTATTTGCTAAGCTTAGCACGAGCCGTACGACATCAATCCGAAAAATGAAAATGATTCCATCATGGGGTAAGTTATTAGATATATTTAGTAATTTTTTAACGATTTAGGTTAATTCTAATCCTAAACCTATCTATAATATTTAAGAATATTATAGGTAGGTTTAGGAAAACCATAATAAAACCATAATTAAATAATATCACAGCAAACGTCCAATCGAGTGACATACTGTGTGGTACATCTAAAACTTATTTGTAAGTATAATTATTAAAACAATAGAACTCCATGCACTTCGCACACTCACTTGCAGTGCACTGTTGATTACTTTATAAATACCTACAAAGACCATTCTTTGTAGGTATTTATAAAGTAATCAACAGTGCAATGCAAGTGAGACGTCGCTCGTCGCTCGTCGTCGTCGTACATAAAGTGATGTGTATCCGGTAGGCACCTCCCCTACGTCGTGTGCACTCAGTTTAATTTCCGCGCGTGACACTCGCCTTGCGTCCTCCTACTCTCGCTGCATGCAGGCTCACTACACTACATCCGTGTAGTCGTTCGTGGTTTCCGAACCTCGACATTTTTCATATTTTCACATCGAGTTTTTTATCGTTTTTGTAGTCGGTCGGTACTTGCAAAAACTAATTTAAAATAACCGACGTACCTGAGTATTTTCGTTTGACCTAGTTTTAGCAAAGTTATATTTTTTTCTGGTTCGTCACCTCTTCTCATCTACATGTCCGTCATCGACATCATTAATCAGAATAGATAATTCTATTCTGATTAATGATTCTATTCTTATATACAGGGTGTCCGGAGACCAGTGGATGTCCCGGCACGGGCGGCTGGCGGGGAAGGGTTGGCTGCCCAGAATACTATAATAGTGAGAATAGTATAGAGTAGAATAGAATAGTAATAATAGTGAGAAACTATTTAAATGAAAGTTATCCAAGAAGATGGATTGGCCGATTAGGTCCAATATTGTGGCCTCCACGTTCGCCTGATCTGAATCCACTTGTTTTTTTTTCACTGGGGGTGTTTAAAAGAACAAGTATACAAAAAAAACATAACCACAATTGAAGAGCTGCGTCTACGCGTCCACGAAGCGGCACAACAAATATGAGAAAAAATTATAATCGTGTCCTTAAGACATCGTTTATAAAAAGGTTAAGGGCCTGTATAAGAGTAAGAGGAGGACAATTTGAGCATTTGCTGTAACATTATGACAAATTAAATCTTAATAAGTGTCCTTTTTTGTACAATACTTGTTTCAATTTTTTCATGAAAGATAGTACCTTCGATGCATTCATAGCACTAGCTTAGTAACTTATGACAAAAGTTATTAGTATAATATTGTTTATTGTTATAGAATCCTTATGAAATAGGCAATTTTTTTCAATAGTCGACCAGACAGGTTTCATACATTTTTTTTACACCACAGATGCTCAAACTTAGCAGAAAGTAAAGTTTATAAGACTAAATCTATCTTTGGGGACATCCTGTAAGTTACTAACTATAGTATTAAAAAAAATTAAGGTGATTTACAATCATCAATATTAGTGAACACATGGCGAAAGAAAAAACAATGCTATCGCTTAATCTGTGGACGTGATGCCCCGAAATGTGCAAAAAAGTAGGCATTTTTCAATTTTTACTAAAAAGTGACGTACAGCGCGAACCGTTTGAGATAGAAAAAAAAAACGTATTCTGGCGCGTGCCGTGCCGGGACATCCACTGGTCTCCGGACACCTTGTATATAATTATATATCTATAGTACCTACCTACTACACAAGTATTGTATTCTACTACATGTTCATTGTTCGTTTACACTAATCAAACTAGTGTAAACACCAATATTGCTGTGAACATGAGGACGACGACACGTCCTGTGCACTGTAACGTACAGTACGGTCGCTCGCTGTCGCCCGCGCCGACGCGCTCAAAGACCGCAACTTTAATGTATGGCTCTCCTCTACTCGTAGCGTCGCGTAGGGACAACTAGTGACAGCTCATTTGCTGTTGTTCACTGTGCCCCAAGTTGTTGTCAACTCTAAACATAATATTGCTATTAATAATGTACCTACTGACCGAACTGCGACTCAATAGAACATCACAAAAGACATAATCCTCCATGAGTTTCTTGTGGTTTCTTCTCATCGAAGGGCGCGTTCCGATATCACACCTCTCGAGTCTCAACCTATCTAACTAGGGGGTATCAACGTGTTTATCATAGATTATTTTATTAAGTTAAGTATTTTAGATTTTTTTGAATATTTGAACCTTCTGTAATGAAAATATAGATGTACTTTTATTTTGTTTTGTTATAAAATAAATGAAGCTTCCCATAACAAACGTAACATTTCATTATTTACGCGGTTCATTGTTAACATTCCTACTGTAAAAAGGTAGAGAAAGTATTCCAAAGAGCAAAGCAAATGGTAAATTGCCAAAACAATTTAAATTATTTCAACAAAGAACAACATTGTCGCGCATATCCCACGAGCACTACGTTCTCTTTCGTATGCAAAATCAGCATGTTTTATCTATTTCGCGCAAACGTGGGGATACTGCGGTCACCGGGGGGCGCGCGGCGGCGGCCGGCCGCATCAGCGAGCGTGACGGTCACGTGACACGCGTGTCATGCCGCCCGCGCCGTGCAATACTCAATATTCAAATATTTTATTCATTAAAGAATAAGCGACAATCTGTAATTTTTTTTTGTCTGTCTGTACGATACGCAACACCTACCTATCTAATAAAATGATCACTAACATCGTTTTAACTGGTGATCTTCTATATCTATATCTATACATATAATAAAATCGTAACTCAGCGGTGTCTGTTTTTGGAAGATATAAAAAAAATATAAATTGTATGGGTATCTATTAACGCAGTAGAATGTATTTTTCTGTTTTTCTGGTTGTCTGTTTGTCTGTTTGTCTGTTTGTCTGTTTGTCTGTTTATCTGTTTGTCTGTTTGTGTGTGCCTTTGTGCCCGCTAATCTCAGAAACGGCTTAACCGATTTTAACCAAATTTGGTATTCAGATAGCTTTATACCCCGATTAACATATAGGCTATTTTTTATCCGGCTATTTAGTCCGGTTATCCGGATAAAGTGTTATTTCTACTTTTACCTAATTAGTTTGAATGTTGTATTGAAGAAGTATGTTGTGTACACATGATTAACCGGGTATCCGGTAGGTAATTAAAAAGCCGGATATCCGGCACGTTATTAAAAAAGCCGGATATCCGGTAATTCCTAAAATACCGTATACCTATGTCTCTCCATATATTCGGATCCTTCGGACATACGGAAATTTATAATGGTTGTTTTTAACCGACTTTAAAAAAAGAGGAGCTTCTCAATTCGACCCGCATATTGTTTGTATGGGGATATGTTCACGCCGGACTCCAGCATATGAATATTCTTTTTGGATTTGGAAAGTGAGAGTCTCGAATTGGTCCCACAAATCGTTGGTGAAGATCTGATGAGAACCTTTGGAATGATGAGCAGAATAGCATCCCACAATGCAGTAAATTACTAATTTTTGGACTTCCATCAATATAATCAGCTTATAAAGAACTCGATACGAATTGATGGACCACCTGAAACTACCTTCTCATCAGAAAACTCCTCAATGATTAAAGTTACGGTTACAATTTTGATATTTTTAGTGGCAGTCGAAAATGCACCTAAAAGAGAAAAAAATATAGCTGAAATCGGGCAGATTTACGGGGTAGATGCAGATTGCATGTAGTTTACAAGCACGATGGCAGCTGCGGCAAAGTGTGGATTCCGAGTCGAGGGTACCGCGTTCGAGTCCCGAGTCCCGGGCACGACGTTACGTTTTACCCTCCAGATGCCCCGTAAACCCGCGTCAGCGGGCTCGGAGGTCCTTTTCGCAAGAAAAGGGCCGCGTGGATGACAACCACTGTAAAAAATCGCTTAGTCTCTGGTGGTGGCGGTGGACTCGGGGGGGTTTATCACCGGTTTTGGGGGCCACGAGACGGTAGTGTGACCGTGCCGAGGGAGGGGGACGGAGAGGGATTGTCTTTCGGGCAGAGATGAGGCTTGGAAAGGCCGCCGTTGTCGGGGTTGACGGATGTAGTCCATGAGGAATTCCCACTGGCCTCGACACTTGTGGAGCGATGGACGCCTTTGGGGTTTAGTTGACAAACTGTTGTAGTGAGCTCAACAAACCGAGTCATTTGCCCCGAGAGTGGCCTGACGGTACACAAGGGGCATCACCCACGTAAAAAAATATTGCATTTAGTAAAGCTGGCAGACTTTAGATTATATAACAAATAAGTCGGTTACTTTGTACAAGCTTATTATTATTATTTTATCCTTTTTTTCAAAGTCGGGTTTTAACTTTTATAGATTTTCGCCACTTCTTCTTATAATAATGTGAATAAGCATGCAACAAGTTACATACCGATGTGCAAAAATCACACTTAAACAAACTCTGCCATGATTCTCTTCTGCTCAGTACTTTCCTGGTCGTTCGTTTAAGTGTAGACCTTTGCGCAGCGATGGCTAGATGTTCGAAAAACGCTGACGAAGTCGCGGGCACAGCTAGTAGATAATAAATTCAGCAACATGAAATCAATCCACCAGTGTGAAAAGCTGTAGTCTAAGTAGGCATCGACAGTGCATTCATCGATGACACCATTCACTACTGCAGGGTATGCGCTCGTGAAGCTGGTTATGACTTACTACTACCTACTTAGACACCTACTTACATACATGACAGTATATGAATGGTATTCAATATGATTTGTTTTCAAAAGCTGACAAACGTGCGATGATGCGCCTATTTGGCTTGGCACACCGTGGTCATGAGGTCGCCATGCTGTTGGTTTTCTATTGCATCTACTTCGGAGAATGCTCCCAGGAACTTTACGATCTTCTTCCTTTCTGCCCATTTTACTACAAGACAACGAGGGACAATATGAAAGTGATCCATTCAGGGTGCGTAATAAGCGCCAGTCAGTCAGCGCCTCCTTCTCCGTACGTACTGCTACCAAGTGGAACTGTGTATATCAGGATGGCGGGTGTAGGTCTTAAAATCGTAAAGTTATATACCTGAGAGGAATGTACTAGCAATGTACTGAATGTACCTAAAATTTGGAGCAATGTACTATTTCAGGGCCAAAGAAAATTGGAGGCTAGAGGCGCGGACGTGGCAGTGACGTGGCGGTGGTTAATATCTTTTTTTAACACGTTAACCACCGCCACGTCACTGCCACGTCCGCGCCCATTAGTATTTATTTTCTTTTGATGATATCTCTGTAACCTTTCGCTATATTGGGTTGGGTTTTTAATACGTGAGAGTACATTGCTAGTACATTTCTTTGGCACTTTATTCCACTTCCAGAAGTGTCTAGTTGGCTCAAAATAAAAGTACACCCGCCAAGCTGACATCAGGTTGGCGGGTGTACCCTGTTTCTTTAATAACTTTGGCCCTGAAATAGTACATTGCTCCAAATTTTAGGTACATTCAGTACATTGCTAGTACATTCCTCTCAGGTATATAACTTTACGATTTTAAGACCTATACCCGCCATCCTGATATACACGTGGAACTCACTACCTGCGTCTACAACCTTTAGCCTAGTGCCTTCACGGTAGGTGAGATGAGATCAAATACAAGCCTATCTCATGTAAAATAAAAGAATGAAACCAATCTAAAACAGCTCTTCCTTGTAGAGTGCGAAATCTGGCATATTTCTAGAGAACAATAAAGTGTAGGTATACAAGAACGTTACGTTGATAGGTACCTCCCGTTACGGAAGGCTTTACTCCGACTTCGTTAATAGTAGATGTTTACGTGTTCTCATTACCCGCGGCCTCACGGGCCACGGCGGACGGCGACCGACGATTCATGTCGGAGACTCGGAGGCGGTCGTAAACAAAGGTCTTACCAATTAAAATTAACCAAGGCAAGTTGTTTACTCAGCTTGTCGGTGTTTTCCTCCATCGGATGACGGTTCATAAAGAAACAAGCTCGATGGGACGTTTGAGACGACCAAATTGTGTCGTTTGAACGGTGGTGCCTAGCACTTCACAATCTGATAACGGGCTAAGATATCTGATAGTGCTTGGCCGGTTGGTATGTATTTGCCAACACTCATTATTATTTTCTTATTTATTACATTATGAATGGACATTTGTATCTTTCTATATTCATGAACAAGATGTGCCCGTGATTTCGTCTGCGTTGTTCAAATACCAGAAATTGTAAATTCACGGTCGCCAATCGAAGTAGGTACAGATACTATAAAGTGTGGATTTTCACTATCAACACACAAAGGCCCAAACAAACAGACAACCTGAGAAACGGAAAATAAGTTCTATTGCGTTATATATGAGTATATTATAACTCGCGTCCCGCGGTTTCACTCGGGTAAGTCCCGATCTCGTGGAAATATCGCGATTATAAGTAGCCTATGTTACTTCTCGATAGAATAGAATTTAGCTTTCTTCTGGTGAAAGATATTTTGAAATCGGTCCAGTAGTTTTGAGTTTATTCATTACAAATATATAGACACACTCACACACAATAGTGTAGATGTAGACATATTACCCATATATTTTACACCTTCCAAGAACATACATCGTTGGTTTTGTTATTATCTTTATAGAAGATTTATATATAAATACCAAAGTCAACGGTAGGGCCACCGATTAGATAAAGCTTCTTGAACTATTTCTTTTTGTAATGACTTAGTCATAAAAGTGAGAAAATACCAATACTACCTTGTCTTAATCAGATTGCATCGTATGATATAACTACAACGTCGTACATCTAACAGTTGTGGAAGATTTCCTCCATCACTGTTTTATCTGTGAACAGATCGAGTTGTTCTCGGAAGCCATAAGTTTATGTCGGAGCGGCCTCCGACGACGCGACGTGTGTTCGTTAACGAACATAGAAAAACTATGTTTATTTGTGCTTCTGTTGATCTAACAGTTAATTCTACCGTCGTGTTCGGGCCTCGACGTCATTACGATGTTACAATTTACAGCAGCAGGGATCGTTTACAGCTTTCTTTGATAAAATAGTGTTTGTCGTGTTTTAATCTACGAATAGTGGACGATGAGCCGATACAGTTATCATATAAAACCGGCACGTATGATTGACAGTACTGTTGTGTGATAGAGGACCGTTCATTTCTAAACTCTGGTGTCGGACGCTGAATCAGCCGGACATAATTCGTGCAAACCACGGAGCGGATCCGTCGCTGAGCCGGTCCATCGGTCGGACAAGTCAGTGTAGTTGTGTTTAGACAGTAAATCGTTGCGAGCCATCATTCAGCGCTGCCACTTACCGTAGCTTGGTGGTGACAGATATAGTCTTAAAACTTTTGATTCGATTTATGCCAATCAAACACCAAAACAGCATTATGAATTAAGTCAACAACAACAAGGGTTGGTGAAAAAACGGTAAGTCTTGAAGCTAAGCACTTTAAAACAAAAATAGTTTTGATTAAGTTCCACAATTTATTTGTAGTATAGAACAATTCGGTGAAGTTATTATAATGTGATGTATATGATATGGTGATGGGTCAGTCCGGTCGGGGCGGTCGGGCGCAGCATCATCAATCATCGCGTGTGACAGATAGGTGCTCACACCCTCTCACACGACCCTCTTCACCGGCAGATCTCAGAGATGGACTATATTATACTTGACTAGTTATCGCTGTTATTTCATATAAAAAAAAACAGAATTAGATACTCGGCTTAGTTTTGTTATACGAAGGGGCTTAATGAAAACGTTATTTCGCCAATCAATAGACATTAATCTTTTGTGAAGATAACAGGTTTTTTTATAGATTTTTACACAAAGAAGTCCAATTTGGAAGCTACAATGTTCCCTGGAGATAATGATCCTATCAATATAATATCTACGGGTATAGGTATCTGCCATGTTCTATCGGTTGAGTGAGGTCTAAATAGTCATCTTAATTTAGTAGATTTAGGTCTGCGATAGGTACAATTTGGGGGTTTTCAAATCGCGATGAGCACGTAACCACTTTCTTTCTAAAGATAATTTCTAAAAGTGTATTCCCACACATCAAAGACAGGTAGCTTCTACTAGGACAACGTACTACATATTAGACTGCATCAACATTTACCATCAGATGTGATAGTGGTCAACAACTGGCCTATTTATACAATAGGTATTTAGATGAAAACAAAAATAGTAGATACCTACGGTATATTCTAACATGCGTATTTGAATACAACCTGGTGACAGACGGACGGACAGTCGGACAGACGGACGGACAGACGGACGGACGGACGGACGGACGGACGGACGGACGGACGGACGGACGGACGGACGGACGGACGGACGGACGGACGGACGGACGGACGGACGGACGGACGGACGGACGGACGGACGGACAGATGGACGGACAGACGGAAGGACGGACGGACGGACGGACGGACGGACAGATGGACGGACAGACGGAAGGACGGACGGACGGACGGACGGACGGACGGACAGACGGACGGACGGACGGACGGACGGACGGACGGACAGACGATTTTCATAAAATTATTGTATTTAAAAACATTTGTCTTTAAGAATGATTCAGGCATTTGTAAATAAGCAAAAAGGCATTCTTATGTATTTCAAAAAGATAATCGCAGTGCGACAGCACGTGCTCACGCGGCAACGGTGCGACATACGACTGAGGCTAGTGCGTCAGCTAGACGCAGTTTTACATTTCCGAGACTAGGTAACATATCTGCTGTTTTTTGTTTTGATCTAAGAATAGTTCCAAAAAAATGTTAAGCAATATTGCAGAAGAACTAGAAGAAGAACCAGCGTTGTAGAAGAACTATCTAATATTTGTACTGCAAATAAGTTAATCGTTTTACGTGTTGAATTCCCCGCGAGGCACCTCCTACCTACTTCGAGATAATGCGGTTCCATAATAAAATAACAGACAAATTAGCGGCAACAGGTGTCCCGTCGTCGTCCCGTCCGTCCGCGTCGTACGACCGCGACACCTCGCGCCCGAGAGACGGTCGATCCTCACCCTCCGTCACGTGACATCGCGTCGTCCACGAGGACGACGCTTTTCCTCGCGCTAGCACAAGGCACGAGCCTTGTGCTAGGAAAAGGGCAGTGATGCGAACTTTTGTTATATTCAAAAATAACTTCATCGAATCTCTATCATTGGATAAGAAGTGTAATAAAATTATTATTTTGTAAGTATCTATAAAATGCTTTTTCCTGGCTGACTGATTAACGCACAGTCTAAACCGTTGATAGTTGAGAGCTAACATTTTTTATATTTTTTTGTATTAAGTATAATAATAAGAGCATTCGATAAGAGAGGGGTTTTTAGATTCTCACGGTAACAAGACTTAGGTACGTGGGCGCAACCGCGGGACACAGCTAATATTCTACACAATTCAATTAATAGTGTTTTGTAAGTGCCTACTTATTGAATAAATAATAATTATTTGTTCATGGAGAAATAGAACACTCACTAAAAAAACAACATCATATACTTAATAATGAATGAACATTACATGTCCAAGAGTAGATAAAGATAATGAATAATTTTTGTTTAATTTCTATAAGTAAGTATAAACAATTGTATGTCACGTCGCGTCGCGTCGTCTCGTCGTCGTCGGTCGTCTCAAGAGCCTGCACGACAATCTCTCCTTCGACAGTTTATTAAATCAGCAATTCGATTCGGAAATATTGGCTTATTTATTTAGTAATTCGTCGGAGCGAGCTCGGAGGACGGACGGAAGGTACAGGTGAGGGGGCCATCAATCTTTTTATTACATTTCCATTTTATCGAAGGGTGTCTTCGAGCGCGTATAGCTCTATTGAATTACGCTTTATTTCTGTTGTCTTCATAGATTGTGTCGCGTGTTCCCGCTTCACCCGCTCTGTCGGCTGATTGCCTCTCGTCTCTCGGTCGTTTCGCGCCCGAACACTGTTATTGGAACATTTAAATCGACCTGCTCGTTTTAATATTCCAGAACGGTAAGTACCGAATCAAATTTTATGGAAACTGTCAAAACTTAAGCCGTCACCGGCGCGGCGCAGGCGAACGTGTGGTGAGAGGCTGAATGCAGGGACGATATTAATATGGCCGATCCGGTTTGTATTAATAGGGTGTCTGGGTAATGGAGAAACTTGGAGGAAGTCTTAAATTTTAACGCACGTGTTTGCGAAGTTGTTATATATGCGGCATAATGTTCACTCTAGACTCTAGCTAGAGAGAGAGAGAGACGTCACGTCGCGTCGGGCGACCTACTCAGCCGCCGTGACACGCCGCACAGTGGACTGATAATCGGGTTTCATAGACTTAGGGATTTCAATTTGCAAGTGCTGGTTTTTTTGCCGGATATTGCTTCTATTGGCTATTACTATATACAAAAATGATACCTGAGTTAATTCTGCACAAAAACGAAGGAGTTATAATTTTTGTACGAAAAATTTGTATGAAGGTAGTATGAAAAATCCTAATAACTCTAAAACGGCAAGGAAAACCGTAATATCCTTACAGGTGGTTATAGTACTAATTATTTATGATTTTTTGACATACTCGATATAACGGTTATAGCTGCCGTTTTTTTAAATTATCGAGATATTTTTATTTCTTTTTACCCATTAAACACATCATAACTTTAATTAAAGTCCGACTTATTGAAAACGGTTATATTTAAAACTAGCTGCGCCCGCGTTAATTACATCTTTTTTTTTCATAACAGCCAGCAAAAAAAAGAATTAGCAAAATAGGTTCAGCTGCTCTCGAGATTTGCGTTTAGCAACACATTTATCGACGTTTCATTATGTAAAAAGAAATAAAAATATCTCGATGATTTAAAAAAAACGGCAGCTATAACCGTTATATCGAGTATGTCGAAAAATCATAAGTAATGAGGACTATAACCACCTGTAAGGATATTACGGTTTTCCTTGCCGTTTTAGAGATAATAAGATTTTTCATACTACCTTCATACAAATTTTTGGTAAAAAAAATTATAACTCCTTCGATTTTGTGCAGAATTAACTCAGATGTCATTATTGTATATAGTAATAGCCAACAGAAGCAATATCCGGCAAAAAAACCGGCACTTGCAAATTGAAATTCCTAAGTCTATGAAACCCGATTATCAGTCCACTGTGCGCCGCCGCCGCCCCGCGCCGTGCGTCCTGTTGCCGGCATGTTATCGCTCGGTCCCTTATCACTTCACGGTATGATTTCCACAGCTACTACATTAGTATTCAATCGTTACGGTATATTAAGTCACAACTCACACCGATGCAACGATTACCGATACTATAAATGAATGCACCTATCGTAGCGGGTCAGTGTAGGTATAATAAACAAGTTATGGTGAGATATTAATTTTTGTTTATTTCAAATTATACCTTAGCACTTAAACAATTTTAAAATCGTTGTATATATGTCGATAGCCACCTAGACCTACCACCAAAAATGTTTCATATAACCTTGACTTTCAAAGAATTACTACCCATTTCAAGCTTGACAGAAGTTTTTTATGGTGATGTGACGAGAAATATACGACGCCATAACTTTATGGTGATATGAACACACAATCAACGTGGTTTTATTCGTCTCGCCTCATCCCGCGACCGCGACCTATAAATATAGATAGGTAATACCATAGTATAAGGGCATGAATCCCGGGATCCCGGGATATCGTAATCCCGGGATCTCGGACGCAAAAGTTCGATATTATAATCCCGGGATTGAGTGATCCGATATCGAGATTTGAGCAATTTACTATTTGGGTATAAATTAAGGTTTTTAGCTATATTTTTCCTCATGGAATGATTAAATAGAACTATTAAAATTAAACCCAAATTAGTCTACCCCTGATGAAGAGATCTGTAAAGATTTAGAAGCGTAGGGAATTGGTAAAATGTTTAAAACAATAAAAGTAACATGATTCATTGCAATTTTTAAGACAATTATTTTTTATACAAGCTCGCATGCAATTTTTTTCTGCTAACATCATTTTAGTGGTGCGCCTAGAATTTGGCGCGAAAGTTTAGACACTTTAGGGTTTAGGGTATTTGTCCGCCATATTTCCAAAATGATGGGGTGGACGGCCCTCGGGGTAACTTATTTACGTAATGACACCACTAGAGTCTTAAATATATTAAATATTTTAAATTTAACACATTTTTATTGTATTAAATTCGCCTTTTCCCGGGATCATCCCGGGATTGAGCTCTTAATATCGATATCGTCCCGAGATTGAAAACCTTCCGATATTGCATGCCCTACATAGTATGTTACATCATTTTCTTACATAGGTGATATTGATCGGTACCTACAAAGTATATGAGAAATATTTGAGGACGCAGCTCGCAAACAAAACAAATGATATCAAATCAAATATATTGCTTCAAATATTGATATTTGTAGAGAGACAGTCGGGCGAGGTGACCCGCAAGTCGCGTCGCAGCTCGTGGGTTCCTCTCACACCTGACACTAGTTGGATCTGACTAGCTCCCACGTGTGGGGTACAAGCACAGGGTACAGGTTATGGTGCCGGGAGTCCGGGACCCTTCTCGAAACCTCTTCTTTTAATAAGGGTGTACTGGTGGCTATTGAGTCTGGTTTCCAATTAGCTTTATTGATCCGAGTGGTTTCGTTTACAAATATCTACAAAATTCCTTTTCACCTCACAACCTCGGAAAGGATCGTTTTGCACGCTGATTTCTGCTTGCAAAATCGCATTTTGCGCCCTAGCTTGGAAAGAGATTTTAAAATTCGAATCTGTCTTCTCGATACTTTTATTTAGAGCCAAGTCCTTTGAAAATGCGCTAACCGGAACCTCATTTCTTTTTTTTTTGTTCATGGCATCGAACCACGAAGTATTGTTGCACATTGCCAATGTAGTATTTATTGTTTATTATCATTAGTATCAAGCATGTATCAAGCAGGTTTTTTCATGAATTATTCAGTTTAGAGATTGTTTGCTTATTTTTATTATTTACGGTACAATAAGCAGTATATAATGCCGAATTGAGTTTTCTACCGGAAAAATGCACCTAGCGTTTTCCTCGCTGTAGTGAGGTGAAAAATTGTGTGTTTCACTCGGCAGCAAAGTTTTTTGCATCTCGTACCTTTGAAACCTTTGCGACGCTCAGCATTCTATATTTTAATTGATTTTGGAACATCTTGTAGTTAATTACAACTTGAGATAGTTTCACAAATTGAATGGGTAACGAGGCTTCAGGACGGTCTCAGTTCCACAAACTATGTAATGTCCGTAACTTGGGAACTATTCAGCTTATTTAGCAACTGAACGCTGCGTAACAAATGGCTGCATGTGCCTCGAGGTTGTCGCTCGCTCTGCGCCGGGAGCCGGGACGTTACTCACCGGGATCTCTGCCATTTGTATTATGTCTCTCTCCATAAACTGGTTCTCGCTAGTAAACTATCGCCTTGTGTCACTCGTTGCGAAGCTATCTATCAAAACCATGATCCCTAGATCGATCGTTTGGATTATCTGTGTAGGTAATATCTGGTGGTCCGTGTGTGCGTTATTATGTTCCTACACGGGCGAGACGACGGCACGGCGTGTGACGTCATACAGCGGGATAGCAACCAGCTGTAGCCGTGTCCAACTAGTCCCTTCTTAACACATGGTTTGCGTCTCGTTAACTATGCTATAATCACACACATGACACATCACACACCTACCTTCTTGTTTGCATGTATGCCATTGCATGCATCAGCTATTGGTTACTTACGGTGTACTCTGTAACTTAAACACTCGCTGCTCCATCTAAAAGATTTTAACGCACAATATTTTCTTGCCGTATACAAGAAAAATCGGGATTTAGCCATAACAAATAAGCTTTGTATTGACAGAGTGAACACGGAGAGAGGTTTCGGTTGAAGTACCTATTACCTACCTATAATGAAGTGATGTAGGAACGTCGCGTCACGCGTCGTCAGGTGAGAGGGTGTGAGGGTGTGAGTGTGTGAGTGTACCCGACACCCGTGTCACGGCGCGGCGGCGGGAGTGTCGCGACCACGCGCTCCTTGTGTCGGCGTTACACTCATTGCCGAACCATTCTTCTACTCATCACTATACCTACCTACGTTAGCGCCTACAGCTGAAACAGATATTATTCTTGAATTAATCTTTAAAATATTATCATAAGGTAAGTAGGTACCTACCAACCTAGTTGCTTTTTATTAACTAAATATACAATCCGAAAAAATGGTTTCCTAAAAGTATTATAAATAGCATCAAAGCGTTCAACATTAAGAAACACGTAACGAGAGCGCGATGTAAACATTGAACGCCTCTGGCTCCTGCCCCGACGACTGGCGACCTCTCGGTTCACTCACAAGTACTCACAACACAACAGAGGATTCCTCATATTCTGAATACTTATTTCTAGTCCATTTTACATTAATTTGCTTCAAAAAATAATCAAAATTCTTGGGTGATTGTGTATAATATCGGCGACTGTAAGTGAGCAACAGGTGTAGTGTAGTGTAGAGATGATGTAGCACACGGGGTGTTGTAGGTAGGTAGCATTATGTACTACCGCGCCGAGGCCGCGTGTGCCGCGTGTCCGTGTCCGCAGAATGATTATTGTGAGAACTATTCCCGTGCGAAACCCTTGACTATTTAAATAAAAGGAGTGCGGACGGTATGCCTTTGTATACTTTACCTAAGCAACCACCCGCTCTACATTTATCTGGTAGTTCGCCTCTACAAATTACATTTCAAATATGTTCAACTAAAATATCTCTAAAACATCTCATAAAGCAATTTCAGTATTTACAGAAGCTATATTCAGAAGCAGCACGTAGGTACGTCGTGTGATAACAGTGATATTAATAACTTTTCGAAATCAAAGTATGAAGAAGATGAAAATATTCTTAGCAAATAAAAGGTGGAAGCGCGTTTCAATAAATTCTCCGCTAAGTAGGTACCCCCAGTATTATACCTCGGCATTCAGCGCAATGAGATTTGAGAGGTATCTGTTGTATCGTCTCAGTTCACCTCCAACAATACTCAGATGTTTGAATTGTATCATACAGACCGACGCGACGACGACGCGACACGCGGAGCCTAACGAGACGTTACAACACGAGTATAGATAAAGTCGAGAGATACGTTCCCGTACTAGATATCATCTACGAGTAAAAGTAATTTTTGTAGAACTTTCAACATACTTACTACCTATATGTAACATCGACTATAGTTTGATCCCGACATTCACGCAGAAATTACTTGAATAATAATTGAATGTACCTCAATGAATAATGGCCATGTTGCGTTAATTTCGATAACAAACTTTGTTTTCATAACCCAAATGTGTTTGTTTGTTCATTTCGTCCGCATTCTGCTTCCTTATCTATCATAAGCATTACCTATACGTGTATCATTAATAATGTATCTACCTATATCATATTATGTTAACCCGTCGCCCGCGTCGCAGTCGGGTTAACCCGTGTCATGTTTAAAAAAATATCTAAGTAGGTAGGTAGGTACTTAACTTACCCAAGTATGCTTAATTTCACAATTCATAACTCTCATACATAAGTCATAACAGCTTTTAGTTTTACCTACGTACTCGTGTACAGGTAATTATGAAACCATAAGTAAAATAAGAATAAAAGAACCCCAATAATCAGGGTTCTAAACTCATTTTGCGGTTTTAATCGCGTTGCTTTTTCAACGGCCGCGGTTTGAGGACGATGAGTTTCATATCGGGTTCGCAAACACCGAAGAAAAATCTAAGAAAAACTCTTTTTGTAAACTTAACGAAAAAACTAACATCATAGATAAGTATGTAATAATGTGTGTACCTCCTACTTACCTATCAATATATTGACACCCGCAACTATCGTGACATCCTTCGCCACTCAACACAATGCCCCGTCTACAGGTGGACACTCATCGCGAGACGCGACCATGTAGGTACGTAGGTACCCAACACTCTCACACAATAGCCGACCTCCATTTGGGCGCTATACGAGTATAACAGCAATCGAACAATGACAATATTATATTTTCAAGTGTTGGATGTTTGTCTCTTGTGTGGTCAACGTCAACTTTATATCTGTTTAGCTGAACATACCTATCGGTAAGAAGATCATGCCGCGGGCTATCATCCTAGTTTTTCCACAGAAGTGATAGATCATCAAGATCATTTCGAACTACAGCTGTAAAATTTATGTCAATAAATAAATATGGCAGGACGACGCACACAGCGCAATCTAGCCCCAAACCAAGCAACTAGGCTTGTACTCATCATCATGAGCGTAGCGAGGTACGGTAAGAGCGGTCGGTCACCAGTATAAGGCTTAAACCACGCGGTCTGCAGCACACGATCTCTACCGAGTTTAAAAGATCCTAGTCAGGAAAACTAGAATCCTAAAGAGTTGCAAAGGTCAATCAACTAAGCTAGTATTAGTTATGTTATGAAACAATGTTTAATTTGCGCAGATTATAAAATGAAGTGATATTCCGTTTTGTAAGTTAGATATTTTTTCATAAACTGAAAAAAATTAAAAACTACTTCCGGGTATAGTGTCCCCACGAAAAATGAGGTTGGCGCATTTTTAAAGGACTTGCTCTATAGAAAAGTTTGGAAAAGACATATTCGAATTTTGAAAAGTCTTTGCACGGTAGGGCGCAAAATGTGATTTTGCAGGTCTTTTTCACCGCACAACCTCGGAAAGGGTCTGTTTTGCGCGCAGATTTCTTACCGTGCAAAGACTTTTCAAAATTCGAATCTGTCTTATCCAAACTTTTCTCTAAAGCAAGTCCTTTGAAAATGCGCCAACCTAATTCCTTTTTTTTTTTCATGACATCGAACCACGAAGTCTTGTTGCTCATCTGCCAATGTGGTATTTATTGTTTATTATTATTAGTATCAAGCAGGTTTTTTCCGTGAATTATTCGATTTAGAGATTTTTTGCTTATTTATTTACAAAAACGAGGAATCATATATGATTTTTTCGCTATATACAGGCTGTTCCGAGGAGGGGGTATTAAGCCGAAAGGGGTTTGTTCTAGAGGTCTAGGCGAACAACTTTTGTTCTACGACTTTTGGAAATTCGAACTTTTTTTTTTCGAAAATTTGAGGTTGTATCACTGAAAAGAAACAGCTGTTTTTGTAAATAAAGGCAAATAATGTTAAGATTGTAGTGGTCCAAACTAAATAAAAGGGCAGATTAGGGCCAATGACCTCAAACTCTAAAAAACAGCTGATTTTCATGCAAACTTTAAACTCAACATTTTCGAAAACATTTTGTAAAACAAAAGTTGTTCGCCTAGACGTCTAGAACAAACCCTTTCGGCTTAATACCCCTATCTCGGAACATCGTGTATAGCGTACAAAAATAGGAGGAGAATTGAGGAGAGAGGTAAAATATATACCTAATTTTTTTGAATAATTGCACTGGCCAGCCGCGACGAAGATATTAATTTAACAACTGCAGAGTTAGTGGAAGTGGTACATAATGCCGAATTGAGTTTTCTACCGGAAAAATGCACCTAGCGTTTTCCTCGCTGTAGTGAGGTGCAAAATTGTGTGTTTCACTCGGCAGCAAAGTTTTTTTATATTTTGTACCTTTGAAATCCTTACAACGCCCAGAATTCTATATTTAAACCTCTCGCTGGGCTCGTGGTTCAATCCTAGAATGCTTCGCTAGCTCAGGTTTCAATACAAGTACTCGCTTCAAAAACCAAGCCTTGCATAACAAACGTACACCGGAAAATTGTCCAAAAAAAAATTGTAAGAGAAGTTTTAAATAGATTTTGTGAAGAACCGCGCAGATTACTAGTCAAGTAATAAAGGTATTTTTATTTTTATTTTTACTTTTCTCCACTACTAATCTCCTCTACTCATATGTTAAAAATTTAAACAAAATAGTCTTAGATTTTCTTTGTCTGCCCCCCCCCCCCCTATATAGAATCCTGGCTACGCCCTTGCTCATCATCCGAGCGTTGCTCCCAGTTGCATCTCTCTCGAGAGCCCAGGGTCCGCTTTCCTACTTTTACATCTCCACTTCGCACGATCTTCGGCATCCCGTGTAGTGAGGCCATTTGCACGCATATCCGATCTTACAACGTCAAGCCAGCACTTCTTGGGTCTTCCCAATCTGCAGCGGCCGGGCGGAGGCGCCATGGCAAGACATTTGTTTCCCACGTAACTAGTCGGTTTTCGTAGAACGTGGCCGTACCACCGTAAGCGGCATTCTTGCAGTTTGTCTGCAATGTCTCGGACATGAAGGCTGCCCCTGATGCAGGAGCTTCTGAAGCAACTAGGCTTGTACTGTATGTAGGCTACTATCGTACGATACTCCTCGCCCTACTGCTCCTATCCCTCCCCCTCACTACTTTTGTTTAGGTATTATGTTATTACATATTTATTCTATCAAAATTTAACTATAATTATTATTTCTTGTGTTGTCGTTAGGCTTACTCTACTGCTCAGAAGCCATCATCCAGAAGTTTTAGTTCTACCATATCTGACCGACTTAATCCATTTACAAACACACCTCAAAAATAAACGTCTGAACCCCTCAACTCACTGTACCTTCTCTACTCGTCGCTCCTTGCTATCCACTATACGAAAATACAAGAGAAACTGCGGCCACTAAGTCACTAAGAAACTGAACTTAGTTTAGTTGGTAGTGGACGATCGGCTTTAATTAAACTCATTTCTGTACACACGGCTCACGGCTGGCGGACAGCTGTAGTCAATAATTGTCAATGCGTGAGGTGAATAACAATTATAAGTTGAAAGCAACGGACGCGCAGGACGGCTTGTTTGTCCGGACATATGTACCGAGCCGCTCGTTGCACGACACGTTCTTATGTTTTCACTGTAATAAACATGGTATCAAATCTAGTCTTCCATGTTGATAAACTTCATTATTTTATTATATTATGCACCGTTATTAGGTGTTTATACTCGAGCATAATTAACGTAAATGCCCACTTCAAGTTACGAACGAAAACCACGTTATATTGTACCTACAAGGCTTTCCACTTTAGTTTATGACAGCTAGACGTTTAAGGAATCTGTGTACTAAACATGAAAAGATTCTCGTCTCTCTTGTTGCGTTCGCGTCGCGTCGTCGTTCATTAAAATGCTATCGTGCAAGATTGAACAATTTCATTATCATCGATAATAGCTTCACCTGATGGAAGCCTGCCGATGACATTGCGGGGCGGTATGGGGCGGTGCGGGGCGGTATGGGGCGGTATGGGGCTGTGCGGGGCGGTGCGGGGCGCTACATCTTCATAGAGCCCGCAGACAAGATCGCACAATCGCGAGATAATCAAATTAGAGACCATTAAAAATTCATTATTCAATAGAAAGTTATAACGTCCTTAATATTAAATCATAAAACATTTTGTCTTCTGAACTTGACTGTTTACTATGAAGATATTTTATATTAAAAGAATATAAATTATTAGCCATCTAAGTTGCTATCCATCGTTTAATATAATAACTGTAAAGTATGAAAGAATTCTTTTCAAATTATTTCAATGATTTCATTACAATACCCAAAAAAAATTATACGGGCTTCAATTTTCTGAATCAGATTTTTACGAATAAGTAGGTATAAAATAATGTGTAGGTATGTATGTATGTACGTTTTATGTAAGTATATCTGATATAAAGGAACAGATAATGCTTCCCAAATACAATTTATATCTCCGTACATTATTGTTGGTTCTTGGGAAATAAGTAAAAGCGAGTTTAATAAGGGGTTCTCCTTATCCAACCAACCGTGGGAGTGCTGGGATATGAGACACGCGTCGCGTCGCGTCGTCGCTCGTCGCGGTGCGTCAGATAACGGTTGCTGCTCAAATACTCGTACTAATTACAATCGCATAATCTTTAGTTGGTCAGCCAAATTACGTAGACGCAGCATAATACCTTTAGACGTAGTCAACCTTAAAATTACTCTAACTCAGAAACAATTTGATCTTATATCTGGTAGGAACTTGACTCTTTAGAGAAGTAAGTAATAAATCTCATTTAGATCTTCATTTCAGAAGGTATCCATTCAGATAATCCATTTTGTAAAAAAAAAATATTTCCTACTCGAGAGTTACTCTAGAGTTCTAGTTTCTATACGGAAGTGACAGATCTCATTGGCAGGTAGAGTCCCTAGTCAGGGGCACCCTGGGTTCCTACCTACCTATGAGATCTTGTACCAAAGGACATTTCGATGTTGAGCCGGCGAGCTTCTTGGTTAATTTGCTATTGCATCATATCAGGCTCTTGCTATATGGGTGGTCACCTACTTAATAGTGACTGTTGGTGACCGAGTACGGTTGGTACAACTGGTACAGCAGACTCGGTGCTACCTCGCACGAGTCACGCCCAATGTCGCCTCACATCGTGCATCACGAGCCCGTCCCTTGTTCACTGGAACTACTTCTTCAAATTATTATACCATCGATCGTCGCGTCGTCGGCACTCAGACAATAAAACCTTTTCTATTGTGCTGAAGCATTACTAATTTGTTTATAACCTGTTTTGTATAGAATTGTACTCGGTAATTAACATGTAATATCATCAAAAAGAGTATTTATTTACATTCTTTAGATAAATTAGATTGTTTCCGAAGTTAGCGAAGCGAACATGGACCGAGCGCCTGTGAGTGGGTGGTCGGCGGCGGCGGCGGCGTGTGGGCTAGTCCAGGACGGACAGATGGACGGAGTTCCACACTCCGGTTGTATTGATTGTAAATGTTCGCTCAAACAAAACGTAATGTATAATGAAATGAGTGCCACTTCACGCATCGCGGACACTACCCACGACCCACGACGCTCCTACAGCTACACCTACTCTCCTAATTGATCCAATATTCGGGTCGGGATGGTTATTTATATTCGTTTCCACGACACAGAATTAAGCTTTGTCATTGATCATTATCTGACCGACTTATTTGCCGCTAAAAGTAAGTAATTAGAGTAGTAGTTAGTCGGAAGTCAAAACACTTGCTCCATTAGTTGAAGCTCATGTCTCGTCGGTGATAGATGGAAACGACCGCGAGCGCTCCGCATCACCCCGTACCGCCCCACACCGCCCCGCACCGCCCCGCATCGGAGCGAACTATTCGAACCAAAGACGCTACGACGACATGAACTTGTAATGGACTTTTGGACAAGTGAAGCCATCTCCTTCCTTCAAGTTTTCATTTAGTTAGTTCGTAAACAAGTAAACATCACTACACTTCTTGGAACGCAAACAGAGTTGCTCGCTTCTACTGTAATTAATTCGCGCCGCGCTGTCATCTCGCAATTAGAATGATCAGAAAGCGAATTTAGGTTAATTTTTTGAAATAATTAAAGAGAAAGCTTTTAATCTGCGACTTTAAGCTTTATTGCATTGTTCGCTCGGATATCAGAGGATCGTTGGAAACTGTCACTCAAGATTACAATTAAGTATATTCTATACCTACTATCTATCTATATCTAATCTATAGGTACGTCCATAAAAATAAGGACAAGTTTGTTATAAATCGGGACATACATTTATTTAATTTAAGAAATAAGATGATCTAACCGTGCCCTGGAGTAGGCTTCAGAAAATAAACAAGTCATTCTGTAACTTATCTATGCTCCACTACTATAATTATATTATAGTATAGATTATTATTCCACTATTGTTTAATAGTAAATATACGACAATGTGAATCACATGATCACTGCAAAATAAAACCCTCTTAGCCATATTAATAAACGTGGAGTTAGGTCGGAGTAGTGGAAACATGCTTTGTCTTTTTTCGTGACCAGAACTTTCAAAGTTGACAAACAGAAACAAAAAGTGGTAAAATTACTCCCACCTTACTCCACGTTTATTAATAAGGCTCCATGAGTTTATTTCTTCTCATTGGAGGTCGCGTTCCGAAGACACATTAGATTACTGACGTTTCCCAGTGTTCTGTGAATAACCGAATGAATAAACTTATTTTGAGTTTTGATGTCTACCTTAGGTACCTCTTATATTTCCATAGTTAAATACTAATTAATTTGTATTTGTGTCATTGGAAAGGATTTTAATGTGCACCTAATAGGTATGTTCTACTACGAAGTCGGTCATTTACAGGAAACGGAAGATAAATATAAAATGGTAGCTTATAGGTAAATAAGTTCCGTTGTTGTGTTGGTAGATAGATATCGTACAATACGACCGCGGACAGTACTTCATTAATTTAATTAAATGGGAGAATACACAATAAGACTCCTCCCCACGAACATTTTGGTCGAATCATTTCTGAAATGTCCCTTTAATGTTCCCGCTGGATATTTAGAAAAGAAAAGAGTCATCCTTTATTCTAATTTGTTTTGAAGCCGTTCTTCTTTTATATTAAAATGAAGACAGAACGAATTGCTAAACAAACGGTAATTGGCCTCGTACCGTATATTTACCTATCTATACATACCTACCTACAGCCTTCTTCTGAAAACACTGCCTCTACTTACCTATCAACTAAATTCGTTTATGCAAAGTTCAGTGGACAAGGAAAAACACTCGATCTAATATCCGCTTGACGAAATGAAATCAACTCGAAACTTGAGCGAGCATTATCAATTTGTCAAGGACAAGGACGAAAGACGACGACCGCCGCCCGCCGCCGCGCCGCCCGCGCCGGTGTCTTGTTAAATGGTCAATATCGTTCATCAACTAACTAGCAGCTAGACTGTACTAGAATATAGGTACCTAGTGTTGTGTGCGTGCACAGTATCGGTCCCAGTTAGCGTGCAGCTGACGTCGCGTCGGCAGACCTTGCAGGTCTCACCCGCCCGCGGATCGCGACATCGCGCCATCGTGCACTCTAGCGTCACGCGGTCACGCGTCATTGTGGAGATGTGCGTACAGGCGTACAGTAATGGCGGAAACACTGTGAACGGTCCTCATCGAACCGTTCACTAGCTACTCGTTCACTATAGGCTAATCTACTAAAGCAATCATTTTGCTAATCTAGAAATTCAGTGATTGAAATTCAATTTTGAGACGATTCCGTGAAAACATAATAGAGATCAATCGATTAGCCCTCGTAAGATGATGATTTGATGCCCCATTATTATAATATCTCAATAAATGTGTATAGGTGCACACATACTTACTTAGCCGAAGACGTGGCGTGGTTTCTCATTATAATGTCTGTAACCATCTTTACCTCGTCCTCGTTCTTCGAATCTGAGACGACGTCGATTTCCTTTGACAAGACGTGTTGGATCTAGTAATGTAACTTTATATAATACATCTCAAAGAATATCGACGACAAGGAAAAATATGGTAACCTACAGAAATTATATTTGTTTGCAAACAATATTGAGGTGATAGCTATGTTGTAAAATCCCATGATACATTTATTTAAGTTATAAATTAATAATTCTGCTTACCTACATAGAGTTTCGATGAGCTCGCGTCGTCGTTCTCAACAATACAACTATTTGAAGGGAAGCTGTTCGCCGACACAGTTCCGAGCTCGTCGGGAAGTGCTAGTTGCATTGCACTAGATATTACATCGTTTACAGAGAGAATCATTCAACCACCGCGGTACCTATAACATATAGTAGTATATAACCCTGTTTATGTGGTACATACTTTGAAGGTATTTAGTAGGTACTAGCTGCGCCCCGCGGCTTTACTCGCGTAATTCACGATTCTGCGGGCATACCGGGATCAAAAGTAGGCTATATCCTTCTACAAGGTCCCTCTTTCTTTCTCTATACCGAAATTCAGCAAAATTGTTAAATATTATTTCACAAAAATATTAAATTTCATGCACTGATATTGAAATGACATTTTGGATAATTTTAATAACAAAGTAGGCCATTTGTTGAATGAAGGCAAGTTATAACATGACAACATAAGATGGGAACGCGATTGACACTAATTGGTGAGAAATATTCATGATCACGCTTGTTGTATGGACGACGACGCGACGCGAGACGTCCCGCGCCGCGCGCGCGTGTGTGTGTCAGCAGTGTCATTCGACACTCGCGTCCCGTGGCTTGCGGCGTCACGCGACACTCGCGTCTCGACAGTGTCACATCAGAACATTTCTTTTGTAAATACAGAATTAGAGACTAACAAATGGCAAGTCAACCGCACACCTCGTCGTCGCTCTCTGATGTCTCTAATTTTCGTCGGAAACAATCTGTATTATTTGCGAAGGTTCGACCGCGACGGTTGCCTGTTGCCGAGCGCACCTCTATCTTATCGTAATTTGTTTCCATCGACGGAGTCGGTAGGTAATGCTAATGAAAGTAGTCGTGAACTCGTGAGCGACCCACACCTGCTCGCTACACTATTACATATCCATTGAGCAGTAGAAACAGACAGGTTCCTATTTATGCCGTATAAATAATGATCGTGGATACGGTAACACTAATTGAACGTAGAACATGGAAGGATGTAGTGCGGTGGCCGGAACAAACTGCGCTCGTTGCCAGCCTGCAGTGCGAGCCAGTGCAGCAGTGCTAAGACTTCCAGTGTCAGTGTTACCAGTGCAGTGCCAGACATCAACGTAGTGGTGTGGCTCACCTAGTGTTAGAGTCTTCAGGTCGTCCTTAGACCTTTAACTTGACCTAACGAGTACTATCAGAGATACTATCAGATCTATAACATTATACAACAGGATTTTGGCACTGTATACCGGGTCTTAGCCCTGTGGCCCCGTAGCCTATAGGAACGGAATCTCCTGCTCGTCGTAAAAGGCAACCAAAAGGGGTTTCTTGGTGGGAGATATCGACCGCGGCTTGTTACTACCTACCTGCCTGAGTCGTAGGGACGCAGCCACTAAGGAAGACGGGGGATCTTGTTCCACTGCCGTTTTTCTTCTAGATGACCGTGTTATATCTTTAACTATATCATCACCTACCATCAGGAGAGATAGTGGTCAAAAGCTCGTCTATAGAGTTTAAAAATAATAAAAATGTCTTTCAAGTATAGAGGAACTCGAGATAATCCTTTACGATCGAACCAGGCGTTGCTTAGCTTGCACGACTAGACACAAACTCGAGATTTGTAGAGTACTCAGTACCTACAAGTACATAGTTTACCAGATCTTACCGGTAGGTATAGGTAGAGCGTGGAATTTCGTTTGATCTCTTGGGCAATACTTTCATAATAAAAACTTCGTGGTAACAACTAGTTAGGATGTCCGATCACGACTCTGGTTAGCACATCACTGTTACTCTCATAAACGGTGAGCTGTTCCCTAAAACAGTCACTTCGCACTTCGCACCACTGCGAGTACCGCGACCGGCCGGGCG
This sequence comes from Idaea biselata, assembly GCA_958496205.1. Classification (NCBI taxonomy): domain Eukaryota; kingdom Metazoa; phylum Arthropoda; class Insecta; order Lepidoptera; family Geometridae; genus Idaea; species Idaea biselata. The sequence continues at coordinate 11,851 of CAUEGO010000049.1, read as the reverse complement.
GCACCGCGCGCCGCGGCGCTAATCACCGCGCTATGCTTCTCTACTTTACTATTCAAACAAGTTTTTAAACATAAAACAATTTTGTCAGAAAATGGTAGTCGTTCAACTTATTACCCAACTTTTACTTTATACAAACCAAAATCCAACGTAACCATTCTGTATTTACCGACCCCCGGCCCCCGAGCCCCGAAACAAAGTTGCTTCTGTCGAAGTTGCAATCCTCGTGAGACGTAGAGGGTAGAGGTCTCTGTCGGCGCGAACGGCGCGGCGCGGCGCGGCATGTATGTAGGTATCTACATGTTGCGGCATCTCATCAATCTCGCATCGATGTACCGAAACTCGATACTACAAGCATTGTTCTCAAACTTACAACAAACCCCCAAGTTTATCATATTATAAAAATAACGTGAAAACTTTACCAGATTTAGATAGGTAGATGCGAACATCGGACCTTGTGGGTGCAGGATTGTGACCATGTGGAGGGAAGGGGGGTGATATATGTAGCGGTCACTATCGGCCGCGTCGCCCGCCTCCGCCGCGCCTCCGCCCGCGCCGCGCCGCGCTAGGTAGGTAGGTAGGTATTTTTCAGGAAGATAGTTCGACAAATCGCGGGTCAATCCATAGGAAGGGAATCTCTCGCTGGTTTTATGGTTGACTTTTACGATCGATACCTATCTGGTTACAACGGTCTGGGGGTCTACTTGCTTTTTACAAACGATATTTTTAGACATACCTATTATGATATTTTCCACTATGACTCTAAACATTATTATTACCCTCGAATCCATAACAATCGCAATTGCGGGACAAATATAACCTAAGTATACACGAACGATCGTTGAAATAATGATAATCCTTTAATTTAGGTTAAAAATTGGAAATACGTTTTTCGAAAAGGCAAAAAATTATTTTCTAAAGTTTCTTTAGTGTAAGTTTAACACTTAAAAATACAATCTTGAATAAATAGACCGAATGCGATCCTCTCGGTCGGTCTCGGCCTATCAAACATCTATCGAGTTGGCAACATAAACTCTGCAAAATAAATATAAAATGGTATCCCAATTTCCCTAAAGCCGAGCTCTGATTTTTGACCTATGGAAAAAACTATGGACTCATTCATGAACCGAACAGTAATTAATATTAAAATCAGGTGGTTCTTATGAGAGAGGGAGAAAGGGGAGGTGAGGGGAAGGGAGGGGGTGCGTTTATCAGGTCCTCTTCCTCGAGTCAACTTCATAAACAAACAGTTCGTGAGCAGCCATACTAATTACGGAGACAAAACCAATAAGCATGAAGCAAACGGATTGACAGACTTTGTTTGTGTTGAATGAATATCGAATCTCGTACCGTTCGTGTCGCGGCCTTATTCTTTTCGTTATAATAACTATTGGTGTTTTCTGTTTAATTAGTTTCAATTCTCCTCCGATCAATTCATACATACCTACTAGAGATGGGCCGACTAGTCGGCAGTTCAACCGACTAGTCGGCAAATTATGCCGACTAGTCGTCAACTAACAATAATGCAATAAAACCAATATTTAATTGAATTAGTAGTACAGTTAGAAGGTGGGTAGTCAGAAAAACGTAAAGAAAACACGTCATAGCCTACACACATCATCTTAACATCAAACATCTAAAATGTCATAACTAGGCCTCAGCTCCATTCAATTCTTTTTTCAACTGTTAGCTTTATTTCAACCATTTTTTGGAAGTTTCGTTACAGCTTTTGAAATGGAAATTTATCCAAAAATATTAACAATCGCCGAGTGGTCATGATTAACCCAAATATCTCGGAATTATAATGATCTGCATTGCCGACTAGTCGGCCGACTAGTCGGCAATTTTGGAACCGACAAGTCGGCTAGTCTGCTAGTCGGCAGAACCCCTAGTCGGCCCATCTCTAATACCTACATGAAACTACAACGAAAATTGTTTCCAATATTTCATAGTAGAGTCCGACGTGACGACGCGACGACGAGCGACGTGTGGACAGTTAACATTAACGAATGTAATAAATGGCGGGTTAACGACACCCACAAACGACACGCGAGCCGCGATAGATAGATAGATACCTACCGACGACCGACATATTTCAATATCATTGCCTGAAGTTGCTAACTATCAAAACTCCTAACTCAGGAATCCGAGTGACAGGAGACTACTTTTACGGGCAGCTTCTTGATAAATAAAGTAATCATTATAAGTCAGTAAATTGTTTTATACGTCTAACCTACATCTATCTTCTATACTAAGTATATATAAAATTCAAAGTCCTGACTGATTGACTGACTGAACTATATATGTATATCAACGCACAATTTAAATACTGGACCTAGAAACATGAAATTTGGACCGTGTGTTCTTTATAATAATACTTGTAGGTTCACAAGAAAGGGTTTTTGGAAAATCCCGTGGGATCGGGACTTACGCAGGTGATACCACAAAACACTGCTAGTGTAATATATTATTATAGAAATGCTTTTAGAACCTACATATTGTAAGTAAGTAGCTATAGTCGGTATAGCGGGTGAGAGTCTACCCCATGTTGTTGTTTGAACAAATCGCTCCTAATACAATATCGAAATTGAGAAACAATAGGAAAAACAATTTGTCTTGAAGTCGATCAAAGCTGCGAGCACGAGGGAGGAGGGGGAAGGGTGAGGGGAAGAGAGGGGGTTGAAATATGTTATACTCCACGAACACTTACCCCTTACTTCACGAAGTTCAACAAGTGAATGGCTAGGCTGTGCCGCATGCTTATTATTTTTAACTTATTTAAATTCGGTTGAGAATACGCTGAAATCGACATATTACTTGAGTACCTACCTACCTACTGTGGCGCGTCGTGCGAAAGCACGACTGCAATGCAGAAGGTTGCGGGTTCGATTCCCGCCGGGCGCAATTATTTATGCTTAAAAAATAAATATTTGTGTCTGGTCTGGGTGTTCCTCTATGTATAATATGTAGAGATGGGCCGACTAGGGGTTCTGCCGACTAGCAGACTAGCCGACTAGTCGGTTCCGAAATTGCCGACTAGTCGGCCGACTAGTCGGCAATGCAGATCATTATAATTCCGAGATATTTGGGTTAATCATGATCACTCGGCGATTGTTGCTATTTTTGGATAAGTTAGTACTTCGAAAGCTGTAGCGAAACTTCGAAAAAATGGTTAAAATAAAAATAAAAGTTGGAAAAAAAAATGGAGCTGAGGCATAGTTATGACATTTTAGATGTTTAGATGATGTATGTAAGCTATGACGTGTTTTGTTTACGGTTTTCTGACTACCCACCTTCTAACTAAACTGTACGACTAATTGAATAAATATTGGTTTTATTGTATAATTGTTATTTGCCGATTAGTCGGCACCTGCCGACTAGTCGGTTGAACTGCCGACTAGTCGGCTTTCCCGACTAGTCGGCCCATCTCTAATAATATGTATGTATTTACAAAAGAAAAATAAATATAAGTATTATACTAGGCATGCCTTTTAAGTTCTGTCGTTTGTATATTTGCCGCCAATTTTAAAATTAGAACTTTTCAAAATTCAAATTTGTTAGAATTTCGAATATCAAAACAATTGAAAGCATTAGGATTAATGCAATTGTTTAGTCACAGCGTTGGTTTGAACCCTCCATCGCAACTGGACGGATTCGCAACTGGACAGATTCTCAGCTGGACAGATTCTCAGCTGGACAGATTATCAACTGGACAGATTCTCAACTGGACAGTTTAGCAACTGGACAGAATGTGTACAGTCCATGACATAATTAAAGTTAATTTTTATTGGTCTGAATTTGATGGAGACCATAACATACAAACAAAATGAATACTGTACATAATACTATACTAGCTGTGTTCCGCGGGTTTAACCGTGTAGTTCCCTAAAACTATATGTTAGTCCACAATATAAACTACCCGCATGCCAAATTTCGGCAAAATCCGTTCAGCCGTTTGAGCGTGAACAAACACACAAACTTTGCATTTATAATATTAGTGTATGTGATTGAAGGAGTATTCGCTTTTTATTAACCATTCAAAAATTGTGTTGTGAAAAGGAAATGTACCTGAATGCAATCTATTTATCTGCGTAATGCAAACTGTTTCATAACAACAAATTATATGATTAATAAATTGATGGCTTTGACATTGAATGTCATCAATAGCATACATACATAGTTGCATCATTTTATTTTGTAACAAAGCGTTTAATTAATAAATTAATTAATTACTTGGTAAAATGGAGATTGCTGGTCCGAGTCGGACAAAACCTGAGCTAGTCTTTGTAGATGGACAAAGAAAAAGAGGGAAAGACCCGCTACATGGAACTGTTTTGTTACATGCTGGGCATCGGTATAATTTCGCAAAGCGGAATAAATCGAACTGTACCAATTGGAGATGCAGCAAGAAACGTGAGTGTAGTACGTCTATTACATTAAATACAGACAATGATATAATAAAAGAAGGCAAACACTCGTGTGCTCCAAACTTTGAGCGGAATAGAAACGAGAAACTTTTAAATGAATGTAAAAAGGAAGTATGTAATAATATGGAGCCAATACAAAGAATATTTGAAAAACATTTTTTAGAAAAAAATGATTCTGATTCACTAAATTTATCAGATCACTCATTACCATCATTTAATACCAAAAAGGATACATTATACAGATGTCGCAATAAATTTCTTTGTGTAGAAAAGTGCAAAAGCGACAAGCTCGAAGATGTTAAAATACCTGAATGTCTAGTCAAAGACTTCTTTTTATACGATGATGGTCAAACAGACAAAATAATTGTGTTTGGCAGCCAAGCAGCAAGAGATTTAATAAAAAATACAGACATATATTATGGGGACGGTACATTTAAAATTGCACCAAAACCCTTTTACCAGCTTTTCTCACTACATGTCGACATAACCAAGGGTGGCGATTGTGTTAACTTTGTGCCAGTACTGTTCATTCTTTTACCAAATAAGTGTCAGGAAACGTATACAAGAATGTTTAGAATTTTGAAAGAGCAATTGTCTGTTAATATTACGCAGTTCAAGTGCGACTATGAACTAGCAATCGCACAAGCTTTACAATGTGTCTATCCAGATGTCACTGTCAAAGGCTGCTTTTATCATTTTCAGAATGCAGTGTGGAAAAAATCTAAAGAATTAAAATTTACATCTACTGCAAATGGTCGGAAATTGACACAATTGTGTACGCAATTAGCACTTTTGCCAATTACTTTAATACCTGAAGGCTTTTTGGCAATAAATGAAATGGGTACAGATGATGGAGAATGTAAAGCGTTTTTCAATTATTTCACAAATTATTGGATGATGAAAATTACGAATGAACAATTATCCTGTTACGGAGAAAGATTTAGGACCACTAACGCAATAGAGGGTTGGCATCGGCGAATTAATGCCAAGATACCGAAAAAACCATCCCTTTTTTTGTTCCTGCAGTTATTAAAAAAGGAATCGAAAATCAGTGATAACAAAATCAATAGAAGTTACTTTCACTGTGAGGAAACAAAACGTCGGCCAAAACAAATTTTGATTGATACGCAGATACAAAATATTATATCGGACTGCATTAATGAAAAAAATCCTGTCAGAACATGCTTGGAACGGCTACGGTCGCTAAAATTATCTAGCTAAATTAGTAGCTTTTGCGTGAAAGAGGAATAAACTTCCATCCATCGGCTTATTCCCAGTCGCCCTCACCGCCAAATGCACTGGAGTCAACTGGGAAATCATTGACTTTGCATTTCGTTTGATTCTAAGTATAGAAATGATAGATCTCATCGAGATCTACATTTCGGATGTCAGCTATCGAACTTAAACTTTATGCATCTTCGAAAATATTGGTCCAAGAGTAAAGTTTCTTCACAGAAGTGATAGAAGCAAAAACTTCGTTTCTGAGATATTTCAAGTTTGACAGCTGTCATCCGAAATGTAGATCTTAATGAAATCTATCACTTCTGTAAAGGAACTGGTACTCTAGGATCAATAATCTCTTAGATATAGTCATTTTAAGTTTGACAGCTGTCATTTGAAATACAGATCAAGTGGGGGAGCTGGAACGTTTCAAAATTTAAAAATTATGCTCCCAGTTGGCCCTTCAAAAGGGGGCAACTGGTATATATTTTATTACGAATTCCCAGTAACTCCCAGTGGGGGCGATGCCAGTGGGGGCGACTGGGAATAACCGCATCCATCCATTCATCTATCCCATCAAACATTGACATTAACAATTAAACTATTTGTAAAATATTCGTCTTATTCTATTGTGGTGCCTTTGTGTTATATTGTTACAGTTTTCTTGAATAAACACTAAAAATTTAATCCCTATGTTTTTAGTTTATATTATTTTTTTCCAGACTGTACTCTGTCCAGTTGCTAAACTGTCCAGTTGAGAATCTGTCCAGTTGATAATCTGTCCAGCTGAGAATCTGTCCAGCTGAGAATCTGTCCAGTTGCGAATCCGTCCAGTTGCGATGGAGGGGGTTTGAATCTGTCAGGTCACGTACGAAAATGAATCTTAATAAGGAAAATGTTCGTGCAATAATTTTCTATAACTTTCGAAGAGGCCTCATGCGACTTCAGTGTTTCGAAGAGTTAACATCTGTATTCCATGATGAAGTCCCATGTCTGCGGACCATCGAACGCTGGTATTTGGAATTTGAGCGTGGACATACCACACTTAGTGACAAATCTCGTGAAGGACGTCCAAAATCCGCCTTCACTGAAGATAACATCGTTGCTGTGAGACAACTAATCGTCGAAGATCGTCATGTGACATATCGAGAGATAGAGGCGTTATTAGGCATCTCAGGGACAACCATTCAAAAGATATTGCATGAGGTGCTTTCCGACGATCATAAGGCGGCCCGCGTCAGATGGTGTAAGAAAACTCTTCAAAGGTTCAACCGAGGAGAGTCAAATCACGTCTACGACATCATCAGTGGTGACGAATCTTGGATCTATGCCTACGATCCTGATTCCAAACAACAATCTACAGTCTGGGTTTTCCAAAACGAGCCAAAGCCGACTAAAGTTGTTCGCTCTCGAAGCACTTCAAAGAAGATGGTGGCTACGTTCGTGGCGAAAACCGGTCATGTTGCGACGATTGCACTTGAAGATCGTAGAACGGTTAATGCGGAGTGGTATACCACAGTTTGTTTACCACAAGTCATCGCCGAACTTCGGAAATCTAGCCCAAAGCGACGCATCATCCTGCACCATGACAACGCAAGCTCACACACCGCTCGTCAAACGATTGAGTATTTGAAGCAGGAAAACGTAGAAATTCTTGACCATCCTCCATACAGTCCTGACCTAAGCCCTAACGATTTCTTTACATTTCCTAAAATTAAGAAAACTCTTCGTGGTCAAAGGTTCCAGTGCAGTGAAGAAGCGGTCGACGCTTTCAAGTCAGCCATTTTAAACACCCCACACTTTGGAGTGGAATAAATGTTATAATAACTGGTTCGAGCGAATGGAAAAGTGTATTAAACTTCGTGGTGAATACTTTGAAAAACAATAAAAGGTACTATAAGGTTATATAGTTTTTTTCTTTCTTCAAACGACAGAACTTAAAAGGCATGCCTCGTATCCGTTGTCTAGTCACCGTAACACAAGCTTAGTCGCTTACCACGGGGCCTAAAAATTACTATCTTTACCCATTACTTAACCCGATATAGATAGTTATGCCATCGATATTACTTTGTACTTAAAAGTTTTCGGTCCGCGGTCGGCGCGGTTCGGTGCCGATGAGATGATGCCGCAAACCGCGACCGAACACTTTGTGCTCACAGCAGCGGCCCGCGCCCTCGCCCCGTGGCCCGCGGCCCGCGTGGCCTCCGCCCACACCGACTAATACCTACTTTGTGTAAATTCATTTATGATACAACTACTGTAATAAAATTCTAACATCATTTCATTAGCAAGCAGATACATAACGAAATGTAACTCTCAAATAATTGACTAATGAAATGACTATAAACCGCGGGAAACCGCGGGGTTTAGCAACTTGAAATTTCACTCAAGGACTTATAATAAGTCCTAATGAGCAATAAGAAGCATTTACCTGATGCTCAAGACACAGAAAACATCAAGAATCGTGTCGATCGACCGCGACTTGCCGAAACTACAAGTAAAATATGCCTAATAAATAACTGTTCCTTACTGTGACATAATGATGTGAACTTATGAATGAATGACCGACGCGATGGTTACCTGAGTAGTGCGCTCCATCCAGCACACCAGCGACCGCGACCGGCCGACGCGACGGCCGACGCGACGGCCGACGCGACGGGCGACGCGACGTGAAGGGAAGAGTTCGCGTCGCGTGCTGCCTCACCGACGACGCTCCGGTCTACTTCCATTAGCTAAAGTACCGCGGTACCGGCCCACGGCCCACGATGCTATCTACAGATGGTATCACCGTATCGCACGCTCGATCTCATGTCGCATCACCACACGAAATGACGGGAATGCAATTATGACTGAAAGGTACAGGATTTGACCATTCGCGTCGCGTCGCGATAGAACGGATAACTGTACTTAGCGCTTACAAAAATAATTTACATTAAATTGTAATATACCTATTATTAGTAAGTAAGTTTCCAAAAAACTGGACACTTGAAAAATAAATCTTTATTTGCACTATCAAATGACTAAGCTGAAATACTGGAGTACTTATCGCTTTTCCGATAATTGCATGTGATCCCTAGACGCAATACTATATTGTACGTGGTCTAATCTATTGTTGAATGATCTATTGTCTGTTTCAAACGATTTGTAATTGATTAAATTGTTTGAAATACAAAGGTAATGTTTGTAAAATGATGTAGTTTATAGAAGAGCGCGCGTTCGACAGAGTGCCAGCGTATTATATCGTGCGGGCACACGACGTACTTAGTTGTCGTTTATGATGGATGACCGACATTCCATCACTCATACGGAACATTCGGGTCCAGTTACTTTGATATTCATTAACGCAAATATCACCCACAACAATCCCAGCAGCCCGGCCCGGCTCACAGTGCTGTTGTTTGTTCACACAACTCCTATCTGATATACCTAGTATAGAATACATTGCTCTAGGAAGTCTACAAGTAAAGTGAACAAGGCTACACGAGCAATGCGTTGTAGATTCCAGCGATAGATTTATTTCTATGATTCATAAAATTGTAGTATAAACTGACAATAAGATCTAAGATTGTTCCAAATGTGTGGAGGTACGAGTACCAACTATTCGAAGTAGGTATAAGATCCGATCACGTGTGTAGTTGTTCACTGGCCCGTGAGATACGACCGTCGCGTCGTCGTCGCGTCGCGTCGTCAAGCAGTCGCGAGTCGCGAGGCTAAGCCCGGCTTAACCTCGTCATAAACGATTCATCAAATTAATGTTGTAATATGTCGAGACTCGAGACGCGCTCGTTGCTCATGTCGATACAATCGGTACGACGACGTGTGAGCCGGTACCTCCCGAGGGATCACACCGCCCCCGCCTACCCCCGCCCCGCTCCCGCCCCGCCTCCGCTCCGTACGATATATTGAGTCCCGGGACGATGCGGATTATGACACTTCCCAGACACGACGCAGCTTTCTTTCTTTACAAGTTATTTATGAGGACGTATAATGGAGTTTAGAAATAATGTACGGTGGTATGTTATTGTGTTTGGATATTGTATTACATAACCTTACTCTATAGTGTATCTATAGTTCTCTCAAATACTCTCAAAAGTTAATATTTTTGATCGCTACATACGCCATTTATTTTTATTTTTTAATTAAAAAATAGAAGTTGATTTTGTTAATTGATACAAATTAAATAAGATAGATACTTATATTATGGACAATGAAAATGACGTGTGATTTCATTTATAATATCATCTTAATTTCTAATACTCCGAAGTTTACTCCGAGTAAGACCAAAATCTATGGTATTTTTAGTTATTAATTCAAAAATAGTATAAAAGTGCAAGTAGAAGTAAAAGACGTAACGTGTAACTGTACGTGCGTACTTTAGCTATGATGGTATATGAACTGTTAGATATTCTCATATAAAATAATTTGAATTATGGCAACATTATCATCGCGAGCTCGTATATACTTTACGATGACTTTATCGTAAATCACACGCGACTCCGCCGCGCCGCCCCGCCGCCGCCCCGCGCCCGCGCTAGACTCGCCCGCCGCGGCCGGGCTTCTCCGCCAGAGTTGAGCCGATCATATTCCTTTATCTAGCGGTCGCTCAATTCATAACAATTGCTTTTTGACACAGTCACAACAATTGCGCACTTCAACCTCACTGGTCATAGTAGTATGCTGTAATTGCTCGTGCTCGTTTCAAAAATAATTTCCTTTGCAGAGTCTCTTAAGAACGCGGCGACTCTTACCATTTCCATACAAACTTAATACCAAAATAAATTATGAAACATTTAGTTTTCTACCTTAATGATAGATCGTCCAGAGAACTGTCCTTCTAGAAGCGATTCCGGAAGTACTTTGATAGTACTGCCATCGTCATTTTGTATAGCGTTTTACGTACGTCGTGCTAGCAGGACGCTGAATTCCGGAACGGCATTGGAAATTATCGACAGAGTCAGGTGTTTCAAACATTTTTAACGTCTAATTAATTCGTGCAGCCATTCGGCTCACACTGATCGTACAGCGATGAAACAAACACCCCCAGAAATAGAATGAGACAGCCTATCATATTGCGTTTTAAAAAATACTGCTCGCAGGCCGGTTTTGTTATAAAAACGAAATAAAGTTGCGTCCTACCTGCAGGCCAAAAAGTCCTGCTAGCAGGACGTTGGACGATTTATCGTCAATATCGATATTATTCGGATTAAGATTTTACTTTTAAAGGGTCCCCATCACAAGGTTTTCCAAAATATTCATTCGAAATAAAATAAAACGGAGAAACATTTTTTCATTGAAAAATGTTTCTCCGTTTTATTTGAATGTGATTTTTTCATAATTTATTTTGGTATTAAGTTAGGTATTAAGAAATGGTAAGAGTCGCCACTTTGAAACCCCCTAGACCCGCGCCGCGCCGCGCCGCGCTCGCTGCGCCCCGCATACAAACCGCACCTACAGCAGGTATCATTACACGACCAGGAATATGAACCGCTTCATAATTAATTATACGAGAACTTCCATTTCCGCATCAAATACTTAATATAAATGAAATACCGTCGCGTTATTTAGAGATGAACCCGGCTATTAATTAATCTATATCCATAGAAAAGAATAATGTCTGACTGACTGACTCAACTATTATAAACGCACCGCAGTCTAAACCGCTGACCGTAGAAACATAAAATGTGTTTGGAGAGTCTGTTCTTTGTGATGTGTAGGCATCCACTAAAAAGGGTTTTTCGAAACTCCACCCATAAGGGAGGAAAAAGGGGGTCTTGTTTTATATAAAACTTTTTATTCTCCTAATAAAAAGTTTCATGAAAATTGATACACATAATTATTAGTTATGGGGCGGGATAATCCTATCCTAATACTATCTTAAAATCCTATCCTCAGGATATCCTAACTCTGTTTCCTGTAGGAAACGCGGGCGAAGTCGGGGGCAGAAGCTAATGTTAAATATTATGTGGGTTCTGCAGGAAGGAAGGAATTTTGCCGATTTACAAATCTTGGGAAATTCCTTCCTTCATCATAATGTTAATAAAGATTATATTCATTTACTAAGATGAACTAAGTAAGAGTCGGCTCCTGTGGTGTCTTACTGCCTAACCACTCTCAGAGGAGGCATAATAAATAAATAAATAAGATGAACTAAGGGTTTGTCATTAAATTGTTCGTTTTATATCAATGAACGTGAAATGAATTTAACA
>CAUEGO010000048.1:0-95084 GCA_958496205.1 Idaea biselata | reverse complement strand
GGGACCCTATTACTGAGACTTCGCTGTCTGTCTGTCTGTTTGTCCGTCCGTCCGTCCGTCTGTCTGTCACCAGGCTAGACCATAGCTAGACGGTTGAAATTTTTACAGAAGATGTATTTCGGTTGCCGCTACAACACCAAATACTAAAAACAAAATAAAACAAATATTTAAGAGGGGCTCCCATACAACAAACGTGTTTCAAAAACTACAAGGAAATTCTTTTGCAATCTGAGGTCCCTTCTGATTGGTCAGAGGCAAATCGAGTAGGTCGTGGTATTCAAAATGGCCGCCCTGTCTGTCAAATATACCAGTCTGCCTTCACTTACCAAAGAGTTTCATAAAAGTTTCAGATTTTCTTTGTGCCAAAGTTTTTTTTTTCTTCTTTTTTTGAGTGGTGTGGTCGTATGAAGGGAGTAAGGATCGAAGCTAAATATTTCACATTTTCCTATCAAATTTAAAAATTGGATGTAAATCATTTTAGGGTTCCGTACCCACATGTCATAGTGGTACGGAACCCTTCGTGCGCGAGTGTCGCACTTGCCCGGTTTTTAATAAACGTAGAGTAAGGTCGGAATAATTTTACCACTTTTTGTTTCTGTCTGTCAACTTTGAAACTTCCACGATTTCCGTTCGTCATTATTATTAGACATGGGTCTAGATCGCGTTATAGATAATCGTTGATTTTATTAACCTCGACGTTTCGGCAAACGAGTTATACCGGCCGTGGTCCCGAGAAGACCATCACGGCCACCGTCTTCTCACCGTTTACCCGTTTGCCGAAATGTCGAGGTAATTGAAAACAATGATTATCTATAACGCGATCTAGACCTGTGTCTAATAATAATGTTGGTTTGAAAGTTCTTGTCACGAAAAAGATAGCATGTTTTTACTTCTCCTACCTTACTCCACGTTTATAAATAAGGCTAGTCTCCATTCTCTTTCTCCATACAAACGTAGTTTACATTTTCCTCCCTGGATAAAGACATTAGAGCAAATATGTTTATGCCATAAAACTTATATCTGTCATGACTATGCATCTACCTTTTTATTTTTTTACTTTTATTATTTTAATTAGAAAAAAAAAAAAAGGTACCTAGATGCATTGTCATGACCATAGATCGGATTTTTGGGTGCCGTTTCAAAAATGCGACATCAAAAGTATGGATACGACCAAAAAAAATTCCGAGAAAAATTCCGCGTCTTGGAATTTCGAATAAGGATAGGTGTCGAAATCACGAGTACTATCACTATCTAAAGTATCATCATCATCATCATCATTTGTTTTTATTGCTGAAGGCATATTTACTAGAAATATTTTAAAGAAAAAAATAATCTTCAAAATTTAAAATGAGATTCTGTTTACAGGTTAGAATTATCCGTCAGAAATAAATAAAACACACATATAAATTAAAAGGGTTTAATGTTTATATTTCTTTATTTAATATACAAACAATGGATAAAATATGTTCTAAGTATAAATAATTATCACAATTAAGAGAAAACACACCCAAAGCATGTTTGTGGAACAAACATTTTCAAATACTTGTTTAAAAACATTTATTTTTCAGCCAGTATTTCCTTACAACGGTAGGGTAGAGACAATCCAGCAAAGCTTAAAATATAACAATTTATGTACTACTAAAACCAAAAATGTTCCCTCGACATGGAATTATTGTTGAGAAAATATTACAAAAATACAACTTTCCTTACAAATTGACCGAGTTGGTTAAAATGGGAAGTAGATTTTTGTACCTCTGTACATTTAAATTGTTCTATTTCAAGCTTTGCTAAGTGCACTACGCACCATCTACCTCGGTGTGCGAGCTGAATAGTTGACGTTGCGGAATTTAACAACTATGTAATTACTTGGAAGCTAATTTTGAAATTTGACCCTTACCATGATCTACTTATTGCAGGATTTAATTCGTCAGCTAATCAAAAATAAATAAATTAAATTAAATTAAAAAAAAAACAAATAATAAAAAAATCACAGAAAAAGTTTTTTTTGTTTTCTGTGTTTTTTCTTAATAGTCTAAGAAAAAAATACTCTATTTTTTTGCGCAACAAACCAACAAATTAAACAACGAGAAAAGATCATGGTAACACCCAATATCCAGTTTTACTTAAGAATTACCAAGTTGAAAATAGAAATCTGATGATAATTTTTTTTTTCATTCCTGGTCTAGATAGTGTTGTAGCTACTTTAAGATTTAAATTATCTCGATATTTCGGAACGGAATCAGCCTAATCCATAATATCTATAAGTTGTAAATTTGTAGGAATGAAGAAAAAAAATTCTACACTCTTTTTAACAACAAATTAAAGGCAAGAAACTTACAGTTATTCGTGTAAGTTTCTTGATTATAGGCTATGTTATTTATTCTATTACAATATATAAAAAATCTACTCACCCAAAGTTCGACAAATGTCAAAGATATCCAATCCAGTTGCAATAATCGTAGTCCGTTTAGTAGCCAAAATGTCAAGTTTTGCAGTGAAATCCAAAATCCAAGTAACGAGCAGGGGTCAATAAACAATAGCATAAAACACACGGATAGACTGCACTCAACAAACCGAAGTAAGCGAATGAGCTTAACTTGCAGTTTTACTTTTCCCATAGGAATAACGGAATAATAAATAGGTATAAATAAATATATAAAAATAGGTATTTAGTATAAACAACTTCCAATAATTGTTCGAAGAAAAATAAACAAACATACCTTGGCGCCGCCTTTGTAATATTGCCGACAATAGCGACAATAGGTATTGCAAAAGATAAACAATGTTTATGGCCGCTGTCTTCAAAAGATTTTTTTTGTTCAATTTTGGGTCTCTACTTATGGATATTGTTAACTTAAAATTGCGAAATTGCTGTACGAAAATGACTCAGTAAGTTTTATGCATTCAATTAAAAAAATCCTGTTTTTTTTAATTAATAGTACAATTTCTACGATACATTTACAATACATTACATTACATACATACATACAATACATTTAATATTTTTGTAAAGTTTAAAAAGAAATATCGGAATTACGGAATTTAGAATTCCGGAAAGTCATATCCATGTTAGTGACAACGTCTAAAACAGCACCCAAAATCCGATCTATGGTCATGACAGACATAGGTTTTATGGCATAAACATATTTGCTCTAATGTCTTTATCCAGGGAGGAAAATGTAAACTACATTTGTATGGAGAAAGAGAATGGAGACTATCCTCTTAAGTAGTCAAAATTGTGTAACATATCTTTGTTGCGAATTAATGAGTTTCTATTTCTACTTTAAGCTCAAAATGCACGATCTTCTTCTTTTCGTATAGTGGTGTGTCTCACTTAGTGTATAAGTTGTCAGGTCGCCCTAAGGCATCTCACTTGATCTAACGACTGATATCAGAGAAAACAAACGGAACCAACTGCTTAACCTACGTTCCGAAGCACGGAAGAGCTCGAAAGAATGTGATTTTTTGCCACACAAATTATCGGTCACCCATCCAAGCAATAAATAAATAAATTAAATAAATTCTGTGAAAAACACACAGCGCCATTTAGCCCCGTGGTAAGCTATTAAGCTTGTGTTACGGTGACTAGACAACGGATATAATTACTTATATTTATTTTTCTTTTGTATATGATACATAGAGGGACACCCAGACCAGACACAAATATTTATTTTTAAATACCTGCACCCTGCGGGAATCGAACCCGCAACCTTCTGCATTGCAGTCGTACTTTCGCACCACGCGCCACAGAGGTCGTCAATGGCCGCGCCATACCTACCCGTTCAAGTTAAATTAGATGTTACCTATATTTCTCAACATTTAATTGATTAGGAATTTTTTCGTCCACAGATGAAAAATACAGCGGCTGGAAGTGAACTCGAAATCTCAATTCGGGAACGAAACGACAGGAGTCGATAGTGACGACTAATTAGTCGGGCGACAGTCGGATCGTCCCACTGCAATAAATCGCACAAGTTAAACTTAATTGTTAAATTTTAATCTTTTATCTGTAACGGCTGTGCTTAGAGAAAACCATCAATTTTTTAACCTACTTCAAAAAGAAGGAGGTTCTTCTTAGTTCATATTTTTGTTATCATTACTTACATGGTATAGATACCGTATGTCAGGTACTGGGGGTTAATTTTTGTCGTAAATTTAATTTCAACATCATTAGAATTGCAAACCATACGTTCAAAATGAAACTATAACTTGCAACTAAACTGGAAAGAAAATCAGTAAAAATTCTTGAAAAAAATTGGTTACCGAAATTTTAAATTGAAAATTAGACTGTGATGATATTGAAATGAAATTTCGGACAATGTTTGAACAGGAATTGCCCTTCTTTAGTTCGATCTTCGGTCGTTTTTTAGCAAATCTTTAGAATCGTTTTAAATCGACTTAATATCTTAAAGCGATTAAGTAAAAGTTTTTGCCCATAAATAGTACATTAGTATAAAACCACAGACATAGATATAGCTAGACCACGCGAATTCATTTCCTTCGCGTGTCAGAAAACGTGAAAAATCCTGACAAAACGTCGCGGTAGTCGGCGCTAACTGGCAGGCAACTATAGACACGCGCGGAGCGTGTCTATAGTTGCCGGACGTCCGTAAAAACTAATAAAATGCCTCGTTGCGTGGTTAGTAACTGCAAAATCCCAAAAAATTCGAGCACCCAAAGGCATGAACCATATTTCCTGTGGCTGTGACGTTGACGTCACAGCCACAGGAAATATGATAATATATGTATATAATAATAGAAAGTCGGCACGCTCGGTTTCAATACAAATCGCGAGGTACATGTGACGTCTACCTATATATATGTCTGTGTATAAAACGGTCACACAGTTCTAGAAAATAGATTCACATTAGATATAACGATTTAATGTACGTATGTATGTATGTTTGTGAGACAATAAGTCTATTTTTAACTTACATGGTTGTTTTTACTACAAATATCATTAAATACGGAACCTTAAAAACGGGGTTTTTACCATTTTTTAAAGGGGAAAGAATACCTACTCTTTTCTCCATACAAACTTTACAAACGTAGTCGACTGTTTCCTCCCTGAAAGACATTAGAGAAAATATGTTTATGCCATTAAACCTATATCTGCCATGATATTTTGTCTGTAGATTGAAAAGTCAATCCTTAGAAGAAGTTAAAAGAAAATCAGAGTTAAAATTACTTTCATTGTTTTATACAACGTGTTCCGAGTATTAAGCCGAAAGGAGGTTGTTCTACAACTTTTGGACATTCGGCCTTTTTTTCGGAAATTTTGAATTTTTACTGAAAAAAAAAGGCAATTAATGTAGGCCAATGACCTCAAACTTTAAGAAAAGAAACCCCTTTCGGCTCCTCGGAGCATCCTGTATTATTTAGAGGTTTTACTGGAAATTAATGTTTTTACACTTGTGTTTAGAAATAAGACGGAGAGTTCCTTCAACAGTTCGCGGCTAAAGTATTATTTTCAAATTATTTTAAGACGTTTTATTTTGTAATCGTTTTGTGTTGTAATCTTCTCAGTTAGAAATTTTGGTTTTCGAGTGTCTGTGAAATGCAGCTTTCTGATTGGTTCAAAATTAAAAAGTAATATTTTTAGGCCAATGAGAAGCTGGGAAGCGTGAGAGTTTGACAAATACTAATATCAGATTGGCTGCAATTTTTGAGGAATTAAAATTTTGGAAAGTGTTATTGTTAAATGATTAAGCAGGCTTCAGACCATCAGATTTAACTGTACGGTCAAAGTGTTCAGTTCAAACTGTACTTGCGTAGGCAAAACTAAGAACTGTACAGTTGACTTGACAAACTAATCGAAATAGCATTAGTTAAAAGTCTGACTGTACAGTTAAGAGGACAGTCTCCTACTCTTTTCTCCATACAAACGTAGTCGACTGTTTCCTCCCTGGATAAGGACATTAGAGCAAATATGTTTATGCCATAAAACCTTTTTCTGCCATGACCATGCCCCTACTTTTTTTTTTCAATTTCTAATAAGAATAGAAATATTATTCACATAATTTAGAAAATATAAAAAAATCCAAACGTCCAGTCATTGTCATGGCAGATATAGGTTTTATGGCATTACCATATTTTCTTTAAAGCCTTTATCCAAGGAGGAAACAGTCGACTACATTTGTAAAGTTTGTAGGTAGACTGTCCTCCTAAAACTGAAGGTTTGTCGTTTTTATAGTTAAAATAATCCCTCGGAGGGGAAACTATGAATGTCTATATAAGATGATGATTTCACATAAATAAAATTGACAATCATTGTTTTTCCCATTAAGTCTTCAACTATGGAGCTACATTAAGTAGTTGTTTTAGAAGATAAGGTCATCTGAAATTTGTTACCTACCATGCAATCATTTACCACATTTGTGCGCGAAGTTCACGCGGTTGAAGTTAAATACAGTGGGCGGCAGATTAATTGAAAAAAATGGCAGATGCGCGGAAGTCGATTTTTCATAGAAGGCGCATGTAAAATGTACTGCGCGAACTTTCCCCTTCCACGACAAAATTTTTCAACTTATCTGCCGGTCACTGTACTTCTATGTTCTCGATTACGTGCTGATTTTTTCCTCTAATAAATAATATTTACCTTTTATTTTATAGTTTTTATAATTAATAGAATGCACAGCGATGCCACTATCTTCCCAAAGTCCATCTAAGTTCACCTAGGAATGTGATTAATGTTTTATGATAGCTGCAATTAAAACCATATTACAAGTCTAGTTGTGCACTGTGCAATGTCGTACAATATTTACTTATCGTTTAGATAAAGATTGTATAGTTTTATTATTGTTCAATGGGGAATTTTCTTTAAATAACTGGTTCTTAGCGATCAATTCGTCGTTATAAATTTTAAAATAAAACTAAAGACATTTTTCTTTACTTTTCGTGTTCGTGTTTATTACTTTTAGCATTGTTTCAATGCTGAACGTTGCGAGACCTTTACAGGTCCCTTCTTCAGGATTGACTGCTGCTAAAAGTAATAAACACCACGCGATTAAAACCGAAAAATGTCTTCAATTTCAACACAACATCGCGAAAACATAAGACAAATCTATTTTATTGACATTGCCAAACACAGCAGCAGCCGTATCATCTATCTAGTTAATAACTTAGTTTCATAGGCACTATGCAATACGTTTCAGCTTTGAAGTTGTAATCACCAGTGAAGATCGCAACGCAGCAATGTACTG
This sequence comes from Idaea biselata, assembly GCA_958496205.1. Lineage (NCBI taxonomy): Eukaryota > Metazoa > Arthropoda > Insecta > Lepidoptera > Geometridae > Idaea > Idaea biselata. The sequence goes on along the minus strand of CAUEGO010000048.1, from coordinate 87,882 downwards.
CATTGTGTCTTAGGAACTGAGTTATTTATTAGCCCCCTTACTAATAAACGATGATGAACACATTACTAGTTATGTAACGTTTGTTTCTGTCTGTCAACTTTGAAACTTTATGGACGTAAAAGACAAACGATACATAGTTTGTGTCCGTCAGGTTGGCCGGACCATGTAATAGATTTACACCAAACTACGCTCATTATTTAGAACCTATTTGGTTCAAAAATATTAACGATACAAAGTTGCCGGCCATTCTGACGTCAGGTTGGCCGGACCAGCTTCGATTTCTCGCCATCCACTGTTACATGCTCCACGTTGTATAGGCCAATATATTGTACCTATTTTATTCTAGGAAGCTCTAATTACCACCTAGGTACTAAATATATGACCAAAGGTACCAAATAGGTACTAATAGTGAGCGTAGTTTGGTGCAAATCTATTGCATGGTCCGGCTAAGCTGACGGACACCATAGTTAAGGCAATTTTTCGTAATCGTTTATAAGTAGAAGGTGGATAGATAATACAAGTGCTTAGTGAGATTCAGCCATAAAGCGACAATATAATCATCCATGATCAAAAATATTTCCTTCCTATTAAAAACGCCAACTATGAACGCTAAGATTCTTGTCTTCTGAAAATTCCCCATTCGCGTATGATTTTGTATATAGATTAAAATCAGTTTATGACTAAAAATAGTTAAATTTACGTTTAGATAGATATTATAATAACAAATACTATTCGAGTATATCGATCTTAACAGGTTTTTATTTTAAATTTTTTTAGTATCTCATATACTTAGGTCATTTTTCCCTAATTACTAGATTTTCTTTGTTTGTGACGTGTTTTTCTTTGAAATCGGAATATTTTCGAACAATGTTAGTTACTAACTTCACTCGGTAGAGCTCTTACGAAAATTGCTGTCTGAAGTTCGCTAGTACCTTTCATTGATAGTATAATACCCCAATAAGTCAATTAGAGGTTACTTAAAACTTAATGTAAGATTCAGACTGAGCGGCGCGCGTTTTATTAGCAAATGCAAAACGTACTCCGACGCGCGCCGCCCATCCATTAGGTTCTAAATAGTATCTTGTTGACGCCAAAATTATTATTCGGCATTGTATTGATCATCTGAATATTGTATTAGAAGAAAGGTTGACATGAAAAATAAATGTTCCTTCATTGTAATAAGTGTCCGTTTCTTTAATGAGCTTATGGCGATGCGCCTTTGTCGGTCGCACCGCCCTATCGTTGGTTTAAAGTGAATAAATTAAATATTAGAAAATGTTTTTGTTTTATTACTACTTATTACAAATTTGGTAGCATTGGTACCAAATTCTGTTGAAATCTGATGGGCTGTTTCTGAGGATAGTGCGCACAAAGCCACAGACAACTAGTTCAGTTCTTTATTAGAAAAATAGATCCCTTTTTTATTATACGTCAGAATGTCACTGTATGGTCACATACAGTGACATTCTGACAAAACAACAAAATTTTCTTATATATCATTTAAAGCAGGGGTTCCCTAACTTATTTGAGTCGCGCCCCCTTTCGACCATAAAAAAAAATACGCGTCACAGGCGTCAATTTCAAATAATTTCATTGGTCGTATCGAGCCGTCTGGAATGCATTCTCTCAGCGATCGAAGGTATTAACTACACAGGTGGCCCGCGCCCCCCTTGAAATATCTCTGCGCCCCCCAGTTAGGGAACCCCTGATTTAAAGAAATGGAGACATTTAATTAAACCAATCATTTAAAGAAATAATAGAAAACATATTGCCTTATTTATGACCAATTGCGTAGAACCCAAACTGCTGCTCCAAAAAAATAAAACCAAAAGTTCGTAACAGAATAATTTATTATTTGATTTGCGACTTACACTTAAAATACGTGGTAAATCAATCTTAAACTAGATTAATAAATAAATTTCTTCGAATAAATGCACTCACTTATATTGGCACGACAAAATACTTATATCTGATCATCACATATATTAATACAAAAATATACCTATTACATAATTTATTTACTTAAAACATTATTTAATACAACGTTGTATACGCCTCGTGTGTAACGCATCACAGGCTTCAAGAGAGCTTACTGGCAAGATTTTAAAACTATGAAATACTAGCTGCGCCCCGCGGTTTCACCCGCGTAAGTCCCGATCCCGCGGCAATATCGAGATAAAAAGTAGCCTATGTGTTATTTCAGGTCTCTATCTATCTACATACCCAGTTGCATAGTAATCGGCTTAGCGGTTTTTACGTAATTAAGTAACAAACACACACACACAAATACATACATACTCACAAACTTTCAGCTTTATAATATTAAGTATGATATATTTTTCTTCTATTTTCGCGATGTTGGATTGAAATTAAACTCATTTTTAGGGTTCCCTACCCAAATGGCCAAAAACGGAACCCTAACGGATTCGTCATGTCAGTCTGTCCGTCCGTATGTCACAGCCAATTTTTTCCGAAACTATAAGAACTATACTGCTGAAACTTGTTCAGTTTTAATCGCGTAGTGTTTATTACTTTCAGCATTGTTTCAATGCTTAACGTTGCGAGATCTTTACAGGTCTCTTCAGGGTTGACTGAGGAGGCCAATCCTGAAGACAATCAGTCAACCCTGAAGAAAGACCTATAAAGGTCTCGAAACGTTAAGCGTTCAAACAATCCTAAACGTAATAAACACCACGCGATTAAAATCGAAAAAGGTCTTTAATTTCAATACAAGATCGCGAAAACAGAATGAAAATCTTGCTTTCATTTAAGAGGATAGTCTCCATTCTCTTTCTCCATACAAACGTAGTTTACATTTTCCTCCCTGGATAAAGACATTAGAGCAAATATGTTTATGCCATAAAACCTATATCTGTCATGACAATGCATCTACCTTTTTATTTTTTTTATTTTCTAATTAAAATAATAATAAAAAATAATAAAATGAAAAAAATAAAAAGGTAGATGCATAGTCATGACAGATATAAGTTTTATGGCATAAACATATTTTAAAGGAATGTCGAACCAATATCGGTTTTTCTTTGAGACTATTCGATGTTTTATTTCTATACTAATATTATAGAGAGTATGTATAATAATACTCCTCGGAGTAACATAGGCAACTTTTGATCCCGATATTCCCACGGGATCGGAACTTACCCGGGTGAAACCGCACGCAGCTAGAATTACATAAAGATAACTCTTACGTAATAAGTTGTACTTATTATAAACGATGATTAACAGATGATTAATGGTGAGTTTCTCGAGGTTTTAAGGACTGTTCAATTAAATGCAGGTTTAACGGCGGTAAGTTTTAACCAATAAACTTTTTAAACTTACTTAACTTATTTGTACTCATATTTACATACTTCCCGGGTCTAATTCGCGTATTGTTATTTTTAAATTCTCTTATCTCGACGTTTCTACTATATTAGAATAGTCGTGGTCGCGAGGAAACTGAAGGCGAGGAGCAGAAAATAAAATAACAATACGCGAAAAACCCTTATAAAATAATATCAGGAGATTTTTAAGTTAACAACTGTTAGTTAACAGTCGTTAAAAATCTTCGAGAAACCGAGGGTTCGTTTAGTATGTAACATCTTAAAAATTCTCTAATGGATCTATACTTATAATAATACAGGAAGCCGGGACAAAAAGTCTGTACTTGGACGCTAATTAAAAAAAACTTTCTAGGGCGTGTATTCTATAGCTAAAATGTCTTAACATCGCTTCAGCATTCGAACGATGTCGAGACAATTCAGTTAAAGAATACCTGTCTAGGTCATAGATATTTCTTTGGTTTTCGCGATGGTGCTAAATTTAGGCACAGAATACATAAATAGTAGGTATAGGTCACTTAGTAGAGGCAGTGGAACAAGAATATTACAATATAGTAAAATAATAATTTAGTAACATTTTACCGGCTCTTAATCGCGTAATTTTATTAATTCTCTTACCTCGACATTTTAACCGTGTTACAATGATCTTGGTCGCAAGGGAACCAAGACCATTGTAACATAGTTGAAACCACCAAGACTCGCGTGGGGAGCAAGAGTATTGTAACACGGTTGAAACATCGAGGTATGGGAATAAATAATAATACGCGAATAACGGCGAATACAGAAACGGAACTCAAAATTTGTGTTCTACTTAAACAACTCAGCACCTCTCAAATTCAAAATTTCCCACACTATTATTTTTAGATACTTTCATACATACTTACTATGTTGAAATTTAGAAGATGCTCAATTATTTAAGTACGCCTCAAATTTTAAGTAGCGTTTCTGTATTCGGCTGTAAGACCCGGTAAAATATAATAATGTTAACATATCATAATCAAGTGTGAAGGTAAATAGTTTTAATAACAATCTAGCTACAATTACATCTATCGTTGGCGGGAGGTCTTCCTTGACGTGGTAAAGTTACGATCCCATAAGAATTATCACCCTGAAATAACAACATCAATAAATAAATAAATAGCACGACGTTACACACAGCGCAATGTAGCCCCAAACTAAGTACTAGGCAGAGTCTAGCAGGGTCTCTAACAACTGCGGCTCGATTCTCGTAAATAATTACATATCAGTTCGATGACAGAGACAGTGCAGACCGATGACAGACGCAGTGCAGACGCAACGCAGACACAACATAATTACAAAGAAAATATACTCTCATTGTGTTAGTAGTGGGGGCGGATCGTCTTACATAAATTTTTAACTCCTAACATCGGAGGTCCGAAAATGTTTGACATAAATCATAATGATCATTCTTCATATTTTTTTTAAAACAAAATTTAAAATACATAATCATTGAAATTCATAATATCACTATTATGATTTTCGTCTTTACTAAAATTTGTTTTAATAAATTTCTTAATCATAAGTTTTTTATCCATATTATTGAAAATCATAATGTCTAAATTCATACATTTGTTTCGCCTACTACTGTTATCTTAACGTGTATTTTTTTTCAAGTTCGAGTACAACGCGGTACTCGAACTTGGAAAAAAATACACGGAGCACACCGACTCGGATAGGTTAGGTTTATGTTAGAACATGATTACACGCAGCGCTTTGGCGAGCGAGCGTGCCGCGGCAGCGGTCGCCAAAGCGCCTAATACTATACATAAAAAAGCGTGATTTATCTTAATCATAAGTGTTTTTATGAAGATCGACAGAACACAAGTCAAAAACAATCGAAAAATTCCGTTAGAGTTTGATAATGGGGTAGTTCATAAAAGAAGTTTTGTTACAGTTGCCTTTATTAATATAAAAAATCTTAGTAACACATTATGAATTAAAGCAATAATTATGATCATGAATGTTATGAAGAAAAAAAATCTGAAAAATAAAATTATGATTTTAAAATGTTCTTGGTAGTAAAATTATGATCACTAACTGTTATGAGCTCCGATGGTAGTAATAAAAATGTCTGAATAAAAAAAGTATGAAAAGTAAAATTATGAAGAGTGATTATTATTAACACAAATCGATAGTAAGACAAAGAATATGGTATATAATTGTATGTAATTATTTACGAAAATCGAGCCGCAGTACAACAACGTGAGTAGGTACCTCTACGTACCTCTACAGCGGCGACGCGTAGCGGTTGGAGTACAACTTGTGCGCGAGGGTCATGAATATAGAGTTGACCGTGTTGCACTCAGAGTCTAGCAGGGCTGACGTCTCGAACAACTGTACAACAACGTGAGTAGGTACGTACCTCTACAGCGGCGACGCGTAGCGGCCGGTTGGAGTACAACTTGTGCGCGAGAGTCATGAATATAGAGTTGACCGTGTTGCACTCAGAGTCTAGCAGGGCTGACGTCTCGAACAACTGTACAACAACGTGAGTAGGTACGTACCTCTACAGCGGCGACGCGTAGCGGCCGGTTGGAGTACAACTTGTGCGCGAGAGTCATGAATATAGAGTTGACCATGTTGCACTCAGAGTCTAGCAGGGCTGACGTCTCGAACAACTGTACAACAACGTGAGTAGGTACGTACCTCTACAGCGGCGACGCGTAGCGGCCGGTTGGAGTACAACTTGTGCGCGAGAGTCATGAATATAGAGTTGACCGTGTTGCACTCAGAGTCTAGCAGGGCTGACGTCTCGAACAACTGTACAACAACGTGAGTAGGTACGTACTTCTACAGCGGCGACGCGTAGCGGCCGGTTGGAGTACAACTTGTGCGCGAGAGTCATGAATATAGAGTTGACCGTGTTGCACTCAGAGTCTAGCAGGGCTGACGTCTCGAACAACTGTACAACAACGTGAGTAGGTACGTACTTCTACAGCGGCGACGCGTAGCGGCCGGTTGGAGTACAACTTGTGCGCGAGAGTCATGAATATAGAGTTGACCGTGTTGCACTCAGAGTCTAGCAGGGCTGACGTCTCGAACAACTGTACAACAACGTGAGTAGGTACGTACCTCTACAGCGGCGACGCGTAGCGGCCGGTTGGAGTACAACTTGTGCGCGAGAGTCATGAATATAGAGTTGACCGCGTTGCACTCAGAGTCTAGCAGGGCTGACGTCTCGAACAACTGTACAACAACGTGAGTAGGTACGTACCTCTACAGCGGCGACGCGTAGCGGCCGGTTGGAGTACAACTTGTGCGCGAGAGTCATGAATATAGAGTTGACCGTGTTGCACTCAGAGTCTAGCAGGGCTGACGTCTCGAACAACTGTACAACAACGTGAGTAGGTACGTACCTCTACAGCGGCGACGCGTAGCGGCCGGTTGGAGTACAACTTGTGCGCGAGAGTCATGAATATAGAGTTGACCGTGTTGCACTCAGAGTCTAGCAGGGCTGACGTTTCGAACAACTGTACAACAATATCATAAATAATATACAAATACAGATACTTTTCTTCCGTAAACAACATACTTGTTTTATATATATTAGCTTCACCTCAATCCTTCATAACTTAGAATCGGATCATCATCCGAGGATATTTCCGGTTGCATCCATCTCGATAGACCAGGGTCCGACCATCTCGATAGACCAGGCTAAACCCCAAAACATTTTGGGGTTTAGCGGACCCTGGGCTCCTGAGAGGGATGCAACTGGAAACATCACTCGGATGAGAAGACACTTTTCTATAATTTTGACATTTTAAAATATTTCACCTATGTAAAATTAAATTAACTTTTTGACGATCAACATACCGGCATCCCATATTTGTCAGCGAGTCGCTGCGCCGCGGCGGTCGCGAGCCGCGACTCCACCGTGCCGCAGTCGCACTTGTTGCCCACTAACACGCGCGGCGCTCTCGTCAGCCCGTGAGACTCTATCTCAGACATCCAGCTTGATATAGACTGGAATATTACATAACAACAATATTACATTTTATTTATAATATTAACCCGCGTAAGTCCCGATCCCGTGGGAAGTACTGCTCGATAATATAGCTTTCCTCGATAATTGGTCCAGTAGTTTCGGAGATTACCCGCAATATACATACCACGTTACCACCGTTACCTCTTTATAATATTACTATAGATTCGAGGTACATACAGCTCTTAAAAAATATATTATATGTAAAAGAATAGAAACAGGTGAATTAATTTTTATTTTATGTTTATTGTTTTGTAAGGAACTTAACGTTTAGTCTGTCGCATTTCGGACGATATGTGGGCTAAAACCACCACAGAACGTCTAACGACCACACGGTAAACCCAGACGAAGATGAAGGGAAGAGCTTGACTTTACTTCACCAACTGACCAGATATTGTGATGGACCAGGTGTGGTGAGGAAAGGGAGGCAGGAGCCCAGCAGTAGGACGCTAGCAGCTAATAATAAGGGAACTTTAGCTCAACCTCTGGACCATTGAGGGTTATGGGTGTCATGCCACATTAATAGATTGTCAATTATTGTCGATGCCTGTGGTGCATTGGGCCAACACTTAGCTGTGATGTGAAAGGTAAAACAAATATTTATAAATCTACCTACAGCTATCTGCTCTAGCATTATTTACTATTTAAAATTATTGGTGCAAATAGTCAAGGGTGATGCCCTCCCACTCCGGTATACACTCTGAGGTCTCTGGCATTTTCATTTCCAAGGCTGGAGGGGCATACAGGGAGGTTGCTACATAGCCTGCATAGTAAATGCAGTGCATTGCATGTAAGAAACTGATCTATCTAGGTACTTACAATGTAAGTTATATAAATAGGTGCATAGTTTGCAATCAAATGATAAAGGTCAATAAAATTAATCATTAATAATTACAGCCAATGAAAATGTTAAATTAAGATAATAAAGTATGGAATTTATGTGAGTCAGATACAGATAAACTTACAATAGGTATATACTAATTACAAGGTTTTCTCTGTTATATTATACTAGCTGCGGCCCGCGGATTCAGCCGCAAAGTCCCGATTCCGCAGGAATATCAGGATCAAAAGTAGCCACTGTCCTTCTTCAAGGTCTCTATCTCTATTATACCAAAAACTATCAAAATCGGTTCAGTGGTTTAGGTGTGATAGGGTAACGGAAAGACACACAGAGTTACTTTGACATTTATAATATTACTAGGGATGTTGTGGTCAAATCATAGTCTTCATGCAAAAACCACAGAACCAATTGCGATGAAACTCTATATATATATAGATAGCTAAAGACTTGGAATACACACCACCATTTTATCCCGATATAATCACGGTATTTGGACTAACATGGTTGAAACCAGACGGCTGCCAGTTTAAAAATATGTATAAATCTAGGTACTTACTAGAAAAGTCTCTGGTTTTGTGACATCATAGACAATGACTACAGCATGCACATTCCTGTAGTAATGTTGCACCATTGATGTGCGGAATCTTTCCTGACCAGCCGTGTCCCATAGCTGTAACTGAATACAAATACACTTTTCACCTCTTCTGTTCGGAAAGTTTAACTTTCATGGGTAGATAAGCTGGTGGAAAATTGCTCAATACATCCCTGGGGTGGAAAACAACTTTTTTCACTGCCAATGCCAAATTACAATCACCAACACAAATGTTAGCTTCAACAGACTGCCAGCTCACACTGTGCAGAGCCTGTGTGGAGGTAGTGGAGATGTTCTCTTGGAATGTCCAGGATTGGCGGAGATTAGATTCGAGACGCAAAACCCTCCCACAATTTTTTAACAAACCACAACCAATTCCATCATTGAATCTATTATGCATCAAATTGTTTTATTTCCCAAGATTTGGGTGTCTTTGAATTCATGCTGTAATTATAGATCGGTAGGTACATACAGCAAGGAGTCACAATTTTCGACGTCAATAATTACGACTCCGTGGCGCAACGGTAGCGCGTCTGACTCCAGATCAGAAGGTTGCGTGTTCAAATCACGTCGGGGTCAAATCTTTTTGTTGGCATTTTGTGTTATCTGCATTTGATGGTGCAGGTACATAAAGCAATGTGTTGGAAGACCACTGTGTAACAGCTGAAATTAACCTTAAAGAGTACTGAAAACTAATGGCACAGTGCGACAGTGTTATGTATTTTACACCTCTACAACATCATAATCTAAATTTTACTTACCTTTATATCCTCGTTGCCAATTTTTATGTTCCTTTCTCTGAAATCCACCCCAATAGTAGCTTCAGATTTGTCTAAAAATTGGTTTTCGCAAAAACGATAGGTAAGACAAGTTTTTCCTACACCGGAGTCTCCTAACACGATAATTTTAAACACTTTCTTCTGTTTGAGGCCAGGTATTTGCCGACTGTTCTCCGACATCTCTTCTCCGGTAATTTATCGCACAAAAATAATATTTATTTTGAATTATTGCGAAAATCGCAGAATACGAACTTGTTGACCATCATTTACAATAAAACTTGTGGCTAAATTAAATTGCGCACTTCAAAATTCGCAAAGGCAAAAAAAGAACAACACTATGCTAAAGTATACAATGCGAGAAAAAGAGGCAAATAAAATCCAATTTAAATGGTGATTATTTCATTTTGGTAGGGTTATTTCAGAGTAGTTTGACTTTGACATTAGCATCCAGTGTTACCAAAACACAAATGAAAACTACCATTTGCCAACCATAAGAATAATTTTCATTGTGTATTGTATATTGTGTATTGTGTAATAAACTGTGTATTGTTTTAACCAGCGGTTTCACCCGCGTAAATGCCAATCCCGCGGATATATCAGGATCTAAAGTAGCCTATGTCCGTCTGCAAGGTCTCATGTATCTCCATAACCAAAATTCAGTGTTCATCCGTTTAGTGGTTTAGGCGTGAAAGTGTAACAACAGACATATTATACTTTCGCATTTATAATATTAGTAAGATTTACTAGCTGTGACCCGCGGTTTAACCCGCGTAAGTCTTGATCCTGCGGAAATATTGGGATTAAAAGTAGCTTATGTCCTTTTCCAATGTACCATCTATCTCTTTACTAAAATCATCAATATCGGTTCAGCAGTTTAGACTTGAAAGCGTATCAGACATACCGAGTTAATTTCGCATTTATAATATAGAAGAAGAAAGAAAGATATTAGTCCACAGTCTACTCATTTCAAGCCACTGAACTATACAAATTACAAGTAGGTACGCAAAAATTTCAGTGGGCGAATCTCCTGTCCACATAATGAAAGTCACTGTTTCAAGCATACAATAATAATGGTATAAAATTATTTTATTACTCAGGTTAAATCTATGTAAAGTGACCGGCAGATAAGTTGAAAAGTTTTGTCGTGGAAGGGGAAAGTTCGCGCAGTACATTTTACATGCGCTTTCTATGAAAAATCGACTTCTGCGCATCCGCCATTTTGTTTCAACTAATCTACCGCCTACTGTAAATAGTTAATTAATTAATTATTATTAATCTACTATATAAAAATAAGTCGGGTTTTCCTTCCTGACGCTATAACTCCAGAACGCACAAACCGATTTCCACGGTTTTGCATTCGTTGGAAAGGTCTCGGGCTCCGTGAGGTTTATAGCAAAGAAAATTCAGGAAAAATTTAATTATCTATAATGTATAAGGCAAAACAACGTTTGCCGGGTCAGCTAGTCTACTATATAAAAATAAGTCGGGTTTTCCTTCCTGACGCTATAACTCGAGAACGCACGAACCGATTTCCACGGTTTTGCATTCGTTGGAAAGGTCTCGGGCTCCGTGAGGTTTATAGCCAAGAAAATTCAGGAAAAATTTAATTATCTATAATTTATAAGGCAAAACAACGTTTGCCGGGTCAGCTAGTCTACTATATAAAAATAAGTCGGGTTTTCCTTCCTGACGCTATAACTCCAGAACGCACGAACCGATTTCCACGGTTTTGCATTCGTTGGAAAGGTCTCGGGCTCCGTGAGGTTTATAGCAAAGAAAATTCAGGAAAAATTTAAAAAGAAAAGATGGAAAATCAAAATCAAACTCAGCGATGACGTATGACGATGACGTATAACGATGACGTATGACGATGACGTATGACGATGACGTATGACGATGACGTATGACGATGACGTATGACGATGACGTATGACGATGACGTATGACGATGACGTATGACGATGACGTATGACGATGACGTATGACGATGACGTATGACGATGACGTATGACGATGACGTATGACGATGACGTATGACGATGACGTATGACGATGACGTATGACGATGACGTATGACGCCCAATGTGGCGTGTCCGGAAAACCATATTTCGAAAAAAAAATCTTCATCTTTTAATCACCAAACGAAATGTTACATAGAACGAAGCCATCTGGTGGCGAAACGGAGTTCGCGGGGTTTTCTAGTAGATTAATAAATATAGATATTGATATTTTAGTAGTATGGTCTGAGAGAAATGTCAGCCAAGTAAATAAATTAAATACCTATATCTAATATAGATACCCATACATAGAATAATTGTAGTTTGGGAGTCTATGAACAGTCCGATTTGAAGAAATAATCAGTGTTGGATAGTCCATTTATTGAAGAAGGCTATAATTATTATATTTTCTAAAAAATAAGGCAGACGAAGTCGCGGGCACCGCTAGTTTAATTTATTAGGAGTGACGAGCTACTTAACCAGTTATTAGCGTATTAGTAGAAATTAGACTTCATATTATGGTAACACTTTTTAACGTATGTGACATCATGGTAGATTTTGGTAGTTTTTTAGAAATGAATGTCGGTCGGATGAGGTAGCTAGCTGAGTGGAGATTGTGACTGTTTTAGCTAATTCCCTTTATTATTTAGTAAAATCGTGGGTGATATTGTATTTAAAATAAAGATTTACCTCAACATCATAGTTCTACCCTCATTTTAGGCCGTAAAAACGTATCATACCGAAAATTGGGCCCGAAGTCCTAACCTCTTCCAATCAGAATTAAAATTCTTGTGAAGTTTTCTCGTGATTACGATATAAACGAAAGTGTTATTTACATTCCGCGGGATATAATGGTGTGCGAATAAAGTGTATTTCACATTTTTGTTATTGAGTGATCGGTAGACGCGGCGAAAAATGTGAAATTCGGTTTCAGTGTAAGATGTGTGTGTACCAATGTAATTTAATTACACAGTGTTATTGTGGTGTTTGTGGTCTGATGCTGCGATAGGATTGCCATGTCCAGACTAGTGGACTACTTCGTCATAGTGGGATTTGACCACGAGAAGGAAAGTAAGTAAAAAAACGGGGCAAGTGCGACACTCGCGCATTAAGGGTTCCGTACCACTATCACAATTGGATACGGAACCCTAAAATGGTTTACAACAACCAATTTTTAAATTTTATAGGAAAATATGAAATATTTATCTTCGATTCTTACTCCCATCAAACGACCGAATCACTCGAAAAAAAAAACCTTGGCACAAAGAAAATCTTAAACATAAAAGAAACTCTTTGGTAAGTGAAGGCAGACTGGTATATTTGACAGACAAGGCAGCCATTTTGAATTCCATGACCAACTCGTCCTCCTGTCCTCCTCCTGTCCCTGTTCCTGTCCCGCGACTCCTTGTTATTTTTGAAACACGTTTGTTGTATGGGAGCACCTTTTAAATAATTGTTTTATTTTGTTTTTAGTATTTGTTGTTGTAGCGGCAACCGAAATACATCTTCTGTGAAAATTTCAACCTTCTAGCTATTACGGTTCATGAGATACAGCCTGGTGACAGACGGACGGACGGACGGACGGACGGACGGACAGACAGACAGACAGACAGCGAAGTCTCAGTAATAGGGTCCCGTTTTTACCTTTAGGTACGGAACCCTAAAAATTGGCTTTATTTTATTACACAAAACTTCTATGAATCCTTAACAGAGAGCCACTGAGGCGTAACCTGAACGTTATCTTAATTATTTGAAAAGACAAACGGTAATAATACCTACCTGATGTTGTATAATTCTATACTTATCATGATTTATGACTTACCTATTTATAATTGCCTCTACTAAGCACACAATTGATATCCTAAGTAGGTTCCAATAGGTTTTGGAAGTGTTGTTTTTCATTACATTTACATGACCTACTCTTCACTTGAGCTTTACACATGCTAGGGACTGTGTTCACCATTCAGAAGCACTTTTGGTCCTGATCATGCCACATCTCGAGGCCTCTAATTTGACCTAATTACTGCTATCAGAGATAACAACCTGCTTAGTAGGATTTAAAATTGTTTCGAGAGATTTCTTTAACTTCAAATTTAGTTACACATTCAATCAAGATATTTATTGCAAAGTTATGTATGTACACAAGGATCTTAAGGATATAAAGTAACAATAACTTAACTTCCCCATTACAGGCATGCAATAGATAATACATGCTAGTTTTGAGTTGGTACGTAAACATATAATTAGATGTAGTACCTACTTTGTTAGTAAGAAACTACTTAGATTTATAAACAAGATATACTTGTCTTATATTAGACAAGTTGAGTAGTTGTTTTATCTAAGCCTCTATATTAAATTTTAAATCACCAAGAAAACCAAGACAAATGCATTATTTACCTACTCACAAGTGTTAGTCATTCCCAAACTTTGAACTTCTAATAAATCAAATCATTATAGCAGCATTATCAGTTATTTATTTGTTATCTATAAGCTAACTGTAATCTTGTAATGAGTCAGGGTTCAACAACCTACTCCTGAGGTTCATTACTAGTCTATATTGGGATAGGACAGTCTGTGCATACCAAATTATGTTGACTTACTTAGACTATTGTAAATATGTAGATGGTAAATACCTCCACACTTACTTGCCTACTATGTTCATAACTTAGGACTACATAACTTTAATGGACCTACCTATTATTTCACATAGATTAAAAATTCTATTAATTATAAATGTTTTGTCTATTATTTTTCTTTTAAAATACCTAACCTATATAGTTTCTAATTCAAACAACCTTGTGTTGAACAGAAATTTAACTCATTTTTCGGTTTTAATTGTGTTGTGTTTATTACTTTTAGCATTATTTCAATGCTCAATGTTTCGAGACCTACATAGGCCTCTTTCTTCGGGCACCTTGTGTTGTACATATTTGTATTGTTTTTTAGTATTCATTCATACTATATACTTTTTAAAAGTTATATTATTGATTTATAAGTTACACTTCTTTACATAGACATTTGGCTACCTTGAGTAACACATATTCCTACTTTGCATCTAACAGAATGCCTATAATCATGAATGGGGGAACAGAAGTGGGATGCTATTTGATAACTCTATTGACAATATATCACAGAGATTGACAGGGTTGATTGTGAACTGACAAAGAGGGAACAAAACAAAGAATGAGCTTTCTGTCTCATATCTGCATATATTGGTTTTCTTTGCTTGACTTCTAATCAAATTTTTATAAAATTGACATAACTAGGTCACATTTTAGTACAAAATGTAAACTATTGCTTTTTCAATCTACATCTACACTAATATTACTTTTAAAAAATCTACTGTGCTGATTTCAAAAATTCTTTCACCAATAGAAAGCTACATTATCCAAGAGTAACATAGGCTTCTTTTGATCCTCATATTCCCACTGGATCAGGAATTACGTGGATGAAACCGCAGCTGGTCTTTCATATATATTGACAGCTCGTCCATTGCTGTACCTCGGTTTACACTTTATGTCTATAATGCTTATTGTTGATTGTAAGTTAGATGTAAACCTACTTTATAAAAAAAAGATGTCTATTTCTCAAACAAACAATATTGCCCTACTTACCCATTGATTAACTTCCTCATAAAACAATCTACCCAACCTCATATTCTAGTAAATCATAGACAAACCCAGCAATATTTTCCTCAAATCACCCTCACAAATCAGGCATTAATACTCAATCCATAATCAGGCCCCGTTCAGCCCAGCATAATAATATCAGTAATGAACTCGAGGCTGCCTCGTCTAATGTGATTGACCTAATTTCGCCTGTCCCTAACTTGCTTTACTATAAATAGACGTTTATTAGGACATTTTGGTTTAATTTACCAACGTAATTGGGCTATAGTTTTGTGTCCTATTTAATTATAAATGTGAGAGTTTAGTTAAAGTAATAAAAGTAGAATAGTGTAAAGTATAACATGTAGTATATCCATTGTCTAGTACCCATAGTACAAGCCTAGTGCTTAGGTTGGAGCTAGTTTGTGCTGTGTGTAATGTTGTGCAATATTTATTAATAATAATAAGTAGGTTGATATGGTAAGTAATTATTTAATAATAGCTAGAGCCCAGGCTACTTTTTATCCTGTTATTTTTTTTCGCAAAAAGACTAAAGTAGGTCTAAAAAAATGGCGATGTAAAATCAACGAAATTGAAAAAAAAAAAACACCGAAATTTGTTGCTTTTTTGTTGCTAATTAGTTGCTAGTGCACATGTTAAGTATGCTAATAAGAATAACACTATAAAAAATAACACCAAGTTACATCTTTAAAATGCTTTGTCCTGACTGACTGACTGATCAACGCACAACCTTAACCGCTGATAGCAGATAGCTGCAATTTAGAGAGTATGTGATGAAGTCATCTAATAAGAAAGGATGATTTTTCGACAGTCGTCGGATCGGGATTTATACTGGTGAAGCTGTGGGACACAGCTAGTTTAATAATATTTTCCTAAATTGATTGTTCTTGAAATTAAAGACATTTTTCGGTTTGAATCGCGTGGTGTTATAGGTATTACTTTTAGCATCAAACCGAAAAATGTCTTTAATTTCAATACAACATCGCGAGAACAGAAGAAAAATCTTGATTGTTCCTGTTGGGAACCTACGCTTTACCTTAGCGGCGGCCTACCAACTGCGTAAACCACCGGCGAAATTGTACAGCTACCTTCGTGGCTTGGAAGGCATGCAGTTAGACCCGGTTTTTATCTCTGATAGCAGTCACTTGGTCAAGTAAGAGGCCTTGTCGACCTGACAACACTAAGACTAGGTGAGACACACCACTATATGAAAAGAAGAAGCTTCCTCGCTGTTTTTATTATATTATTATATTAGCCGGAATTGTCCCTCTGCTGGGCAAAGGCCTCCCTCCAACTCTTCCATTTGGGTCTGTTTTGGGCTCTGGTTCGCCACTCGGGCTTAAATTTGTCGATCTCGTCACGCCATCTCCGCTTTGGTCTACCGAGTCGCCTCTTGGAGTTAGGGATCCAGTTAGGGCATGCAATATCGGAAGGTTTTCAATCTCGGGACGATATCGATATTAAGAGCTCAATCCCGGGATCCCGGGATTGATACTGAGATTTTAGATATCGTTAAAAAGGCGAATTTAATACAATAAAAATGTGTTAAATTTAAAATATTTAATATATATTTAAGACTCTAGTGGTTTCATTACGTAAATAAGTTACCCCGAGGGCCGTCCACCCCATCATTTTGGAAATATGACGGACAAATACCCTAAACCCGAAAGTGTCTTAAACTTTCGCGCCAAATTCTAGGCGCACCACTAAAATGATGTTAGCAGAAAAAAATTGCATGCGAGCTTGTATAAAAAATAATTGTCTTAAAAATTGCAATGAATCACGTTACTTTTATTGTTTTAAACATTTTACCAATTCCCTACGCTTCTAAATCTTTACAGATCTCTTCCTCAGGGGTAGACTAATTTGGGTTTAATTTTAATAGTTCTATTCAATCATTCCATGAGGAAAAATATAGCTAAAAACCTTAATTTATACCCAAATAGTAAATTGCTCAAATCTCGATATCGGATCACTCAATCCCGGGATTATAATATCGAACTTTTGCGTCCGAGATCCCGGGATTACGATATCCCGGGATCCCGGGATTCATGCCCTAGATCCAGTCCGTAGTGGTCGCTGCTTGTAATTTTAAATCTAGTCGATACTCCGCCTCGTCCATCCTCTTCAATACATAATGATTCACATTGTAGTAGTACTAAGTAGTACAAGTACTTCGCATTCAAATATGATCGCATTGTTGCCGGCCCCGTTGACGTAACAAGCTATTTCTTTAAAACATCGATCATCGTGCAGCTTCTAGTGAATCACTAGTGTTTAATGTTGTGCGCGATCTCTCGTAAATTATTGTTTCAACAGTTTCATAACCGTTAGAAGCCGGTTTCTGATACCTGTTGCATGTACGCTTGCACCCAAGGGCGGTGTTTAACTTTCATACGTTTTATGGACGATGAAATGCACCACTATAAATAAATAAATATTGCACAACCTTACACACAGCGCAATCTAGCCCTAAAACTAAGCACCCGGTGCGTACTATGGGTGCTAGACAACGGATATACTACATTTTAAAGCGCAGTTTAGTATCTGGCGCCTTGGCGCTTCTTATTTTCTTTTCATTCCGAAGGTCGGGGTTTCGGATCCCGCCCGATTGCGCCAATATCTTTTTTTTTTTAAGAAAAATGTATCATGTGCGCTATAAATATCGTTTTTATGGTGAACAAAAATATCTTGAAGAAACCCACGTTTTATAGTCACGCAAAAAGGCACAGTTATAGGGCTAGTAGCGGAAAACACACAGTCAAAACTTTGACCCGAGTCTGCGACTATAGTGCGTTTCATCTTTAATTAATTACCTATGCCGTCATGTTGGTAGCAAAACAAAAAAGTCTTGCCTTAATATCTTGAATGTGCTATATACCCTAAACCTTTAATACAGGAAGATTCGTTCATTCATTCCTTATATACAAATCCCCCTAAATTCAAGGTAGCACATTTTTTTTTTTTGTATTTTGCACTTTTTTGTTTTGCTACCAACATGACGGCATAGGAATTTAAAGATGAAACGCTCTCTAGTGGTAGGTATGAGGAGCTCGGAGGCATGAGCCTAACGGCTGAATACAGAAACGCAACTCAAAATTTGAATTCTACTTAAACAAGTAAGCACCTCTCAAATTCAAAAAATCCCATACTTTTTTAAATTTAGAAGCTGCTCAATTATTTAAGTACGCCTCAAATTTAAAGTGGCGTTTCTGTATTCGGCGGTAACTTACAAAAATACGAAGGATTGCATTTCATAATTTCAGCACTTGACAAGACTTATTGACTTCAGTTACCAAGCAGCTTATGCGGTATAGCGAAACAGAATTTAGGATAGCTTTTAAAAAACTAAATTCCTAAGTGCAGATACCTACTTAAGTCAAATGCTAGGCTAGATAGTTTGCAGGACGCAAAAGAGCAGTAAAGCTACCGCGGTTCTTCCGTTGACAGCAACTCGATCCCGACGCAGTAGTTTGACATCTCTGACAGCGGAGTTTTCAATTTTAAAACCGCGCATCCATGTCCGTCAGCCGTCGATTTGAAGATTTTCTTTCAAAATCTTCAATTCAATTCAATTCTGTCTGTGTTGCATTCATTCAATTTGGCTTCCGCATCGATATGAGTAATCGACGCGCCGATTTGAAATTTTCGCGGTTCGAAATTCGGCTGTCAACTGTCAAATGAATCCGATCCCGATTCCGACGGAAGATCCGCGGTAGCTTTCCTGGTCGGTAATGAAACTCGATAGTCTAGCAAGATACTAGTTAACCTTCCGCGTGTTCTCTGAAATGTAATACAACAGTTTCTTGTTACATGTGATTCTTTCAGTTAACATTAGACTAAGTTATCATAATTAATTATTAATACCCACTTCTTCTTTTCGTGTAGTGAGTGATGTGGCTTACTTAGTGTTACAGTCCGCGGCACGAATCAAGAAACAAACTGGCAGATGCGCAAAAGTCGATTTTTCATAGAAAGCGCATGTAAAATGTACTGCGCGAACTTTCCCCTTCCACGACAAAACTTTTCATCTTTCGTGCCGCTCACTATAGTTAGAGTTTTCAGGTCGCCCTCCCTCAGGCCTCTAAGTGTCTCTGCATACGTAACGTTACCCGGACGGGACGTGTCAATTTCTACATACAAAAATCCCGTCGGAGCGACGATGGGGGGGATGGCACGGGATTATACGGGATATGCAGATACGTCTTGACCTTACGACTATAATCAAATCAGAGATAACAACCGGGACCAACTGCTTAACGTGCCGCGCCGAAGCACGTTAAGCAGTAAGCACCTACTTAATTAGAATTGACTACCTATTACGTTTTCCGTTACGTAGCTTCATAATTAGGCCATTGTACGTAACTTTTGATTTCCTTGCGATGTTTTTCCTCGCTCTAAGGCCGAGTCATTGATACGCGCTCAGTCATGATTCGAAACCACGACGACGAAGCAAAACCCTCCTTCGAAATCACAGCAGTGGCCTATCTCCTTCTCCAAGATCCCATCTATCTTCATACCAAAATTCATCACTATCGGTTTAGCGGTTAAAGCATGAATTGAAAACGTAACTGACATACAGTTACTTTATGTATGTAGTAGGGATGCACGCACACGGTACCTACTTCCAAGCCATTCCACTAAACCAGTAATCATCCATTTTAGTGGTTTACTGGTTGTCTGGCTGCAAGCCAGGTAGATACTTTATGTTACTATAGCAGCATTCTAAATAGTGATTTTCCTTGTCCGCTTTCCGGAATATATACCTATGTTTTGCAATATTCTGCGATGTTTTTAACAGATGCCGTCATTTTAATTTAAAAAAAACGGTTAAGTTCGAATGGGACTCGAGCACGAAGGGTACCGTACCATTATCTAACTAAACGAACAATCTCTGGTCCAATCCGATCCAATCCGTACCTATTTGTTGTTATATCGGCTAAAGAAATATATTATCTGTGAAAATTTCAACTGTCTAGCTATCACGGTTCATGAGATACAGCCTGGTGACAGACAAAGAGCGGAGTCTCAGTACCCCCGTTTTTACCCTTTGAATACAGAACCCCAAAAAGGCTCAAAGGACTAAAATTCCCTCTGGCAAGCAAATAATTGTAGGTAATCCGTTGAGCGGCGGACGTGAGACGGACGTGCCTCGCAATATGCATGGCGGCCTCGAAACGTACCGCGGCGCATCTGATGAATGCGTAATCAGAGGGTAGACAATTATTGACCGCGTAATAACAACCCTTTTTTAATATTTTACACTTTATTTAGTGCGTGTTATCATTTTACCACTAGCGCCATCTAGTGGCGCCAATCGTTAAAATAAATTCTAACGTTGTCAATTATTTTGGACGGTTTTTTTTCTTATGCCTACATAAATATTTCTACAAACAGTATAATTATGATCATATGCATTGGTACAATAGAGACGATGTCACTAGTGTTGCCATTCGATAGCTCACTATTATGGATAGGCCTATCGATAGTATCGATACTGTCCATAGTTTTGCCCTATCGATAGCGTAAAACTGTCGATAGTATCGATAACATCGCTATCGATATGGCAAAACTATCGATACTATCGCTATCGATTGTTATTACAATGGGGTGCCACGCGCAAAGCTGTTTGCAGAGGCGCTGGCATCGGATGATCTTTTTTTTTTCGATGATGGTCCTCCACCAATGGAAACGCCGGGTTTTTTTTTATTCTTTCGGTCTCAGACCGATATGGCCAATTTGGCGCCGAGAGTTGTAAAAAACACATGTTTGACAGTTCTTAATTCAAACCTAAGATTAATCGACTCGCGCCCTCTGCCGGGATAAAAAGTTAGTGTTCCTCCTAATTGTCAAATCCGATACTATCGATAGTAACTTCAATATTGAGCGTCGATACTATCGATAGTATTGCAGTTTTCGATACTATCGTACTGAACTTAGCTATCGATACTATCGATAGGCCTATCGATAATAATATCGATGATCTATATCGATATCGATTATTCGGTGTCGAAGATGATTTTTGACACTAGCTATCGATTGTAAAACTATCGATAGTTTGACCACGCTAGATGTGACCGATCATTGTTGTTCATATCATGAACGTAGCCCCGCTGTCACGAGCTACGACAAAAGATACCCTATTCTCTACCATTCTATTATCAGTGTAGTCTGTGAACAACATCAACTACGGTAGGTATAGATAGACCTAAAAGACATTTGCACCTATAATACCTAATTGTGCGTATAGAACCCGACCTGCCCGGCCTACATACTGCTAGGTTGAACGCTAACTGTGTTAGGTATATGTCTAGAATAGAATAGAAGAATAGAAAAAAGTTTATTTGTTCAAAGTTACACACACATAGTTGTACAAAAAAGGGTGCAGTCGGAAGACCAGCGCTGCTGCTATGTTATTTTTCACCAGCAGCAGCATAATGCTGAGGCTGTGCCTATTCGGGCAGCGCACTACTCTCTATTGTTTTTAACTTTATTGTGTCCATTATGTTATTTACTTTTATATTATTATATTTTTTCCCGTTATGTAGTTGTGTGCTTGTCTGAATAAATCTATTTTATTTCTTTCTTTCAAAAACAAAACATAAAACTTAAAATATTAAACTTAAACTAAACGCAAGTAACGCGTGAGGTGGATATAGATTGGAGCCAGTTCAGCTCTAGTCTATATAAATATTGCACGACCTTACACACAGCTAGCCCCAAACTAAGCACTAGGCTTGTAAAATGGGTACTTGACAACAGATGTACCTACTACATGTTATACATTTTTTTGTAAATCATCATCATCCTCATGATGTTCCCGGTAGCATCCCTCTCGAGAGCCCGTGGTCCGCTTTCCTACTTTTACGTCTCCACTTTGCACGATCTTCGGCATCCCGCGTAGTGAGGCCCATTTGCACGCATATCCGATCTTACGACGCGACGTCAAGCCAGCACTTCTGTAAACATACATATTATGATCCCTATAATACATATAGAAAACACATAGACCAGAAACAAATATCCACCCATTTTATGTATGTGGTGATAGTAGAATGCAAAGCGAAACTGCCTCTGTGGCGCGTCGAGCAAATGCTCGGTTGTTAGGGTTAAGGTGCATTTAGACCAAACGAACACAAGGCTAGAGCTAGAACACGAGCATTCTATCGTGAATGTTTAGTGAAATAGACATAGACAGAACAATGAAAGAATGCTCTACGTCCGTTTACATTAAAATAATATGACGTAGTGCGGCTAGAATAAATTCAAGGACAGCATTCTTTCGTTTGGTCTAAATGCACCTTTACGCAGAAATTTGCGAGTTCGATAACCGAACTAATTCGATCAATCTAATAAATGTCAGAGCAATAAATAAAACATTTGACGTGAAATACAAAAAAAGTATTAAGTACCTAAACTTAAACCTATGTGGTATATCCGTTGTCTAATACCCATAGTACAAGCCTAGTTGCTTAATTTGAGTGTAGACAGTTTACTTAAATAGATATTGCATATATTTATTTAAACGGGCACCAATCAGTTCCACATTATTGAACATTATAAACTTATAATAACATTAAAGGTAACTGTAAATACATACATATTCCGCTCGCAAAACATAACCCTCCTTCCGCAGTCGGGTAAAAACAACAGGTTCATTCATTCAAGACATCGATGTTTTACTGCAACACTAGCTGCACCCCGCGGTATCACCCGCGCAAGTCGCGAGCGACAAGGAAAAATACATCTTCATAAAATTAATGTGTACCTGCCTAACATAATATTGTACGCCCAGTGTAGTGAACTGTTGTGACTAGTTATAGCATTATTATCGGCTCATGTAACCTACACAGTTATCCAATAAATCATTTCTTATTTCAAAAAATTAACTACTCGGCGAGGCTCGAAGTCGCGTCTCTAGGTCACTGAGCTTGGGGTCGAGTTTGATTTTTGAAGAGGTATTTTTCAAGAAATAATTTAAAAGGAAAAATATTTCTAGTAGATAGCCCTAAAAACTAATTTCGAAATATTATGTACTAAGTGCTGCCCGCGGTTTCACCCGCGTAAGTCCCGATCCCGTGGGGATATCGGAATCAAAAGTAGCCTATGTTACTCCTCGATAATGTAGCTTTCTATTTGGTGAAAGAATTTTTGAAATCGGCACAGTAGTTTTTTGTTCATTACAAACATACGAGACACACACAAAAATACAAATCTTTCCTCATTAATTTATCACTAGGTAATTAATATTAAATTCCATTAAAATCGGTCCTGTGTTCGGTGATTCTGATTACTGAATGAATAAACAAAAGTTTATTTTGAGAACATAATCACTGCACACTAAACAAAAAAAAACAAAAAAATACATAAATAATACTATGTACATAAACTTTTTATTAAACGACCCCCTATACTTTTTACTGATTACCCCCATACCCTCGTTGGTAAACAAACATACATTTTACCAACGTTCGTTACCTCTTTATTAATATTAGTACTGATACAAATTATTGTTCGTTTCGTCTTGCGATCGAATGAATAATTTATAATTAAATCGCTATATTTGCTTAATCGAAAGTGGAAAGTTGAATGGAACCAGAAATGGACTCGTAATACGTGTAATAGGTAATAAATAAATAATATATTTTCTGACATCATGCGTTTCATAAGTAGTATCTTTTTGTTTTATCCTATCTACCATCACACACCTTTTAGGGTTCCGTACCCAAAGGGTAATAACGGGACCCTATTACTGAGACTCTGCTGTCTATCTGTCACCAGGCTGTATATTATGAACCGTGATAGCTAGACAGTTGAAATTTTCACAGATGATGTATTTCTGTAGTCGCTATAACAACAAATACAACCTATACAATAAACTTTTTTTTACTTTGCTAAACGATATCGCGATTTATTTTTACTTTTTTTTATTTTATTAAAAGTAAATGCAAATCATGGGTGAAACAGAAACTAATCTAAGATTTTTTTATCTTAGATTTTAGTTTCAAATTTAACTAGACCACGCCACGCCATCTCGTAGGCATCTAGCTAGCGATGTGAAATCAATTTAAAATCACAAGTAATCCATAGTTTAGTTAATCAATCGAGATCAGATGTAAGTCGCGTGGTCCACCTGTCACGGTGCCAGCCATCCGCTCGGGTCAAGGGCGTCTCCATTCGAACTGATCTACAACTCTAAAAGAGTAATGAGATTGAGTAGTTAATAGATGAAAGATCACGGTTCATGAGATGCAGCCCGGTGACAGACGGACAGACAGCGGAGTCTCAGTAATAGGGTCAAAAAAAATATTACAAATACCTAGTAGCTGTACATAGGTACATGATACATCAAATAAAACAAAATAAACTTCAAAAAACCTTCAAACTGGACTGGGTTCAAACATTTTACAAGAAGAGATGCATCATCACACGAAAACACGTGTGGCGCAATGGTTAGCGCCCGGCAAGCGCAGGTTCGCATCTCGTCACGGGAGAATTTTCAATGATGCATATCTCCTTGTAAAATATGTCTAGTCAAAAATAAAAACCTTGAGCAATAATAAATAAATAAATATTGCACGATGTTACACACAGCGAAATCGAGCTCCAACCTAAGTACTAGGCTTGTACTATGGATACTAGACAACGGATACACTACATATTATACTTTTTTTGTAAATACATACATTGATATACACAAAAATAAAACAAAAAAAATAGGGTTTTCACAATAAAACTCTACACAGGCACCACAAATTAACCAATGCCACAGAATACATAACAGTCCCTACATACCTAGTTCTAACCTTAGATTAAAACAAAAAACTAAACTAAAATACGATAAAACTGCGTCTAGCTGACGCACTAGCCTCAGTCGTATGTCAAACAGTTGCCGCGTGAGCACGTGCTGTCACTCTTATTGACTTCCATAAGAATGCCTTTTTGCTTATTTACAAAGTCTAAATCATTCTTAAAGACAAATGTTTTTAAATACAATAATTTTATGAAAATGCATGTAGGTGTTTCTAGCTCATTTTTCGAAACCGCAATGTTAGAATATACCGTATCTACTATTTTTGTTTTCATCTTAGGTTCTAACATCCAAGGAACATGTCCTTGTATTAATTACCCTAGCCCAGTAGCCTGTCAAACAACACACCCATTCGCCGGCCTATTTTGGTCGCCGAAGTATGTGAAGCATTTTGCTCATTACATTTTAGGTCAGGTCAACTTTGTTTTGAGTTTTGGCTCGAGTTCTTTGACATTGGTACCTATGTACATATTAGTAAATTGACATGCCAATATTATGTAATGTAATTTTATGGCGAAATAAATGAATTGAATTGAATTGAATAGTAAACCATCACGTGTAGAAACACTAAATAGAAATACCTAATAACCAAGTATGAATGCAGATCTTGAATGGTCGTACGAATTAAGCAACGCTTGGCGCGGTCATTATTTGGATGAGAGACCGATAATTTGTGTGGCAAAAAAATACTTTTTTTGAGCTCCTCCGTGCTTTGGAAGGCACGTTAAGCAGTTGGTCCCAGTTGTTATCTCCTATAGAAGTCGTTATGTCAAGTTAGAGGCCTTAGGGCGACCTGAAAACTCTAACACTAGGTGAGCCACACCACTATACGAAAAAAGAAAGAAAAGTATGGATGTTCTTTATGTTTCCGATGCAGAAGGATATTATAGGTATTTCTGGCCATTAAAAGCAGAGAGAATGAAATGTTGTCTTCAAATTATATGGTTAGTGATTTAGAACAGGAAGTAGCTAAATCTATTATTTTTGTATCCGGCTCGAAGGACCAAAATATTATGTAATTTTGGCTTCCTACATCTATATTAATCTCTATACTAATAATATAAATAGGAAAGATTTGTTTGTTTGTAACGAATTCGCCCCGAAACTACTGGACCGATTTCGAAAATTCTTTCATCAATAGAAAGCTACATTATCGAGGAGTTTTATAAGAATCAAAAGTAACCTATTCCTTTCCAAGGTTCCATCTATCTCTATACCAAAATTCATTAAAACGGTTCAGCGGTTTAGGCGTGAAAACTTAACAGACAGACAGAGTTACTTTCGCATTTATAGTGTTAAGTATTAGCACAAGTACCTATAAAAAAACTACGTATTAGTATAGATAGATAGTAGGGATATCTCCAATCAGATCAGAGAGATCGCTTTAACTCAACGACATTCTATATTTGGTAGTCTTGTGATTTGGAACGTGAAAACAGACTGGTCTTGTCATACGCATGTTTTCATACGTATGTTTGGACTAAAATTAGAAGTCGGTTAATAAGACGCTGTCTAATTGGGTTAAAAACTGCCATTTGCTCACTTCAGACGGCGCTACTGTAGCACGTCTGCTTTTATTTGACACCTTCATAGTTTTTTCGTAAACAAACATGGTTATTTTGAGATAATTTTACAAAATAACGCTTTGTTCAGCTGTGGATTGCAAAAACATAGCAAATCATTTATTCCCCAAAGATGCTAAAAGAAAAAAACAGTGGATAAAAGCTATGAGGAGAAAAAATCGACCTAGTAACTATTTAAGGTTATGTGCTGTCTATTTTAAACCTAATGGTTTTTTTGAGAGAAATTCCTACACAGGTAAGAAGTTTCCTTTCTTAAAACGACTAGTGTAGGTACCTACCTATTGATCTAACTAAGGTTATAATAGTGTACTATTGTAACGATAGTCTGTATGAGAATGTATACCGATTCTCTTAGGAATAGACCATTCCTTGGTGTTTACAGTATTTTCCACCTATCATCAAACAGTGATCATCACAGACGTTTCTCTCATGCCAAGCTTTGTGTAAATTAGGGTCCTTATCTTACCTTATCCACATTTTCTCATTCATTCAGGTGCTGAAAATAAATAAGAAGTATTGAGGAAAACAGCAGTTCCTTCTATATTTTCTTTTACCAAAGTAATTACCGAAATAAAGCCAGGAAACCAACAACGGTTAGGTTAGGTTAGGTAACAACAGACGTCTAGAAAAAAGCAGAAGGAGACAGTGCTTAGATACAGCACCTGGACCTAGCAGAATACAAAAAGAAAATAATAAATGCTGCAACTTTAGAGAAAATATTATGAAATGAAGGAAATTTTACTTATAAATTAAAGACATTTTTCGGTTATAATCACATGGTGTTTATTTTATTACTTTAGGCATTGTTTCAACGCTCAACGTTTTGAGACCTTTACAGGTCTCTTCTTCAGGATTGACTGAGATGTTTTTGTGTATTGTCATTCTAATGTGTGTCCGTCAGCTAGGCCGGACCGGGCAACAGATTTACACCGAACATTACACAAACAGAGGTGCTTACAATGTGCCTCCAAACCACTTCCAGCTGCACATTCACAATGACTG
Source organism: Idaea biselata (assembly GCA_958496205.1). NCBI lineage: Eukaryota > Metazoa > Arthropoda > Insecta > Lepidoptera > Geometridae > Idaea > Idaea biselata. The sequence continues at coordinate 60,307 of CAUEGO010000048.1, read as the reverse complement.
ACTTTTATACTGACATTTCAATCTATTTTCAATAAAACTATGTAAAGTAGTTTCTTCATATGTGCTTTGCATTGCACATGAAAGTAGGCATAGTTTCCTTCAAAGGCAACACGAAGAGTAACCAAACTTCTGCTTTCATAATAACAGACGACTTTTGGGTGGTAGGTACTTGAAACCTCTCCGCAAACTCTTGGATGTGGTGTTTGGGACAGCGGTGGTAAATTGGTGCTAACGTTAACATCTCTAAAGTGACTTATATCAGGAAACTCAGGAATTTCGTCATCGAGTTCCTCTTCGACTCCAATAATACTGTTTCTATCGTACGCCTCTAGCCTAAAACAAAAACATAGAAAATCCATGAAAAAATACCCTTGTCAACCATTTGTAAACAAAGACTTATTTTTAATAAAATCATAAAAATTACAAGTCGTACGACCCCGAAAATAAGCACGTATACTTATCTCAACATGTAGGTAATTTTTACAAAAGGGTTTTTACATATTTCCAACATATAAATCAGTACAAAGCCTTTTTGTAAAAAATAACAAACAAACACTAAAATGCGCTTTTTTACTAACCTTTCAATCAAAGCAGCTTTTTTCCGCTAGTAAACGCATTCCTTTTTCTCAGCTCCCCTTTTAATTGGTTTATACTCCACGTTGAATACATTTTAATTCACAAAATTCCTAAATACACATGCAATCACAGTTGAAGTTTGGTGACATCTGGTCAAGCCACACTAGCGCCACCTGCCTCGACCTTTTAGTTTTTAACCCCATTAGGGAACTGGACACTGGATCATGGGTAATTTATTTAAGTACTCATAATTAATCAGCTGTCAAAGTTTCTACGACAACTGTAAAGCTCAGGAATCGTCAGAATAAAAAAGCCGAGCAGTCGGACTTGTGCAAGAAGGGTTATTTATTAATAAATAAATAAAATAAATAAATAAATTCTCCGAACAACACACAGCGCCATCTAGCCCCGTGGTAAGCGACTAAGCTTGTGTTACGGTGACTAGACAACGGATATAATACTTATATTTATTTTTCTTTTGTAAATACATACATATTATACATAGAGGGACACCCAGACCAGACACAAATATTTATTTTTTAAGCATAAATACTTGCACCCGGCGGGAATCGAACCCGCAACCTCCTGCATTGCAGTCGCGCTTTCGCACGACGCGCCACCGAGGTCGTCAATAAATGATTTTTCTTTCTTTCTTTCTTATCACAAATAAACACGTTTTTTGTTTGGGAGCTCCACTTAAAAGTTTGTTTGATTCTGTTTTTAGTATTTCTTGATAAAGCGGCTACATTATCTGTGAAAATTTCAAAATTGGCACCCACATCCTGCAAGCTTTTTTAACCTTGACTGGATTGTTTTTTAATAGGCCCACTATAGACCATGGGTACAGTGGGCCTATTGAAAACTCTAATAGGTGAGGAAGCAGTCTAAGATGTAACACGAATTTTGAATAGAACAGAGAGAATTAATTGCAGATTGTCGTGAGGAAAATAGATGTCAAAGCAAAACGATATGCAGATTTGATCAAACTCACATCTAAATAGGTAAATAGCCTATTTTTTTTGAAAAGCCTTCCTCAATAAATAGACTATCTAACACTGAAAGAATTTTTCAAATCGGACCAGCGGTTCCTGAGATTAACCCGTTCAAACAAACTAACAAACTCTTCAGATTTATAATATTAGTGTACTAATCTAGGTAGACTCATCGTTCACCTGAAAGAGATCGCCCTTAAGCGATAAGGCCGCCTTTCGTGCCATACTAGATTTAAGTTTTTGTGTCTAATATTTGTTTAATTTAAGTTTCGGTTCAATTACGTATTTATCATCTCTATCTTGGTTAGATTATATTATTTTAATATTTATTTATTTCTTTTATTTTTGTTCCAGGGGGCGGTCTAAACAGCGGCGTTGTCCTTCAGAGGTTTCCAGAAGTGAACTGGGAAGACACACCATTCCACGACGGTATCGGATGGGTAAGGTTTTTTTTACATTAGTCTAAGAAAAAATTAAAGGTGTCCTCTTTCTCTTTGCTAAAAGTGAGACAACATTGCCATTTAAACCGTTCTACGAAGAAACTACTGTACTGAGACTGTCTTTTCCGAGCTACAATCTTCTATCTATCTATCTTCTTCTTTTATTATTATAAAGCGGGTCAGTTTGTTTGTTTGTTTGTTTGAACGCGCTAATCTCAGGAACGGCTGATCCGATTTGAAAAATTCTTTCAGTGTTGGATAGTCCATTTATTAAGGAATGCTATGGCTACTTTTCATCCCGATATTCCCACGGGATCACGGGATTACCGCGTTCAAACAAACAAACAAACTCTTCCGCTTTCTTCACGTCAGTAGTGCAAGAAAAGTAAGCTAAAGTTGGTCAGCGCCCGCGTCAAGCAGATGACGTGGGGGTAGGTTCGAACCCCACCAAGATCATTGAATTTTGGATATTACATCTTTTGCATTCAAAATTCGTGAAATGTGGGTTTAAAACTAAGAGTATTCAATCCTAAAATAACTACCTACTTCCTACTTAACATTATAAACGTAAAAGTTTGCAAAAAATGTATGTAACTTTATTGCTTTTTCACGCAAAAACTACTAAACCGATTGTGATAAAACTTGGTTTTCAGGTAGCTTGAGATTTAGATTAACACATAGGCCACTGTTTATCTCGACTTACGCGGGTGAAACCGCTGAGCGCTGTTAGTCTACACTCTACATCAACACTATATCCACACCAATATTATAAAGAGGAAAGAATTGTATTTGTGTGTGTGTGTGTGTGTCTGTATGTTTGTAATGAATAAACTCAAACTTGACCGATTTCAAAAATTTACCATTTGAAAGCAACATTCACCCATAGGCTACTTTTAATCCCGATATTCACACGAGATCAGGACTTACACAGGTGAAACCGCGTTCAGCTGCTAGTGAAATATTTGTCTACTTAAGCCTGCATCGAAGGCGACAATCTAAATCGTTCCCCACAAGGTCGTAGACGCAAAAAGCGACACAATAAAAAGCAATGTGTTCGTAACAATTATGTCATAGCAACACTTCTATACAAATTGATGACAATAGCGCTGTTCCACTTCCCTATTTCCTAGATTTATTTGATTGCTTTCATTTAAACACGATTACGTTGCGATATTAATGTTTTACCATTATTGACACGGGTCTAGATCGCGTTATAGATAATCATTGGTATTAATTACCTCGACGTTTCGGCAAACGGGTCACACCGGCCGTGGTCCCGGGAAGGTGGTGGTTGAGTCTTCTCGAGACCACAGCCGGTGTGACCCGCTTGCCGAAACGTCAAGGTTATTGTTAACAATGAGTATTTAATAACGCGATCTAGACCCGTGTCTAATATAGTCCGGGATCCCTAGAACAAATTTTCAATTGATTACTATCAAGCTAATTTTTCGTGAGTAGAGCTTCATTTTGATGAGACGCCCAACAATTTCCCATACGAAAGTCTCGATTGTGGTAGATAACAGAGGTAGGATCTGTACTGCTACTTTTGAGCGTTGGACTGGGATAACGTACCACGCAATTTGTAGGACAATATGACTGTTAAATTATATAAATACTAACATATAGACTACGACCGAGGACGGTCATAGCATAGATATAAACTCTTCTAAGAGAAAGCGTTACCGATTGTCGCAATATTTATTATAATCGCTGCGGTGGATTCACTGTTCTTTACGCTGTGGTTCTGATGGTGATTGTCGGCGACAATTTTACGACTACGCCGACTATGGATTTAGTAGGCACTTTCTTGTAATAAACGGCTTCATTCGACTTGGTGTCTGAACGGTCTATGCTCTGTCTGACACTTAAATCTTAAGTGCCTAGTACTTACCTAAGTTAAGTGTTAGTAGGCATCTATATGGCGTGGCTTATTTACGTAATAAAAATTTTGAAAATATAATTTCGATATCGTTGCAGTCTAATCTTCTATCTTCTTTCTTCTTATCTTCTTATATATAAAATTTCCATGTCACAATGTAAGTTACCGTACTCCTCCGAAACGGCTTCACCGATCTCCACCAAACTCCACATGCGCATTCAGTAGGTCAGAGAATCGGCTACTATCTATAATTTACAAGGCAAAACAACGTTTGCCGGGTCAGCTAGTCTTTTATATATGAAATTTGACGTTTGTCAAGCAACAGTTAACATTTTTCGATAAAAATGCTTATTTTTTGGAGGATTTTATGTCAATAAAGTTTCGATTGCATTCCAGTTGCAAATGTATTGTTTGCAATTGCAATGATGTTGAAATGAGATTTGGACACATTTGCCCAGGTGGGTTAATACTACCCACCTGGGCAGTTCGAATCCCACCTTCGTCGACTAGCTTTCTTTAAAATATTTAACTACTAGCTTTGTCCCACGGTTCCACCCGCGTATTCCCGCTCCCTTATCGGATGCTTGCATCACATAAAGAACACACTCTCCAAATTTTAACTCTCTACTATCAGCGATTTAAGGTCTCTGCATACGTAACGTTTCTCGGACGTGTCAATTTCTACATACAAAAATCCCGTTGGGACGACGATGGAGGGGATGGCACGGGATTTTCGTATGTAGAAATTGACACTTCCCGTCCGGGAAACGTTACGTATGCAGATAGACCTTTAGTGCGTGATCAGTCTGTCAGGACAAAACATTTTATAGATATTATCATTATATAGAATTGTCCGCTAACAAAAGATTCTGTTCTTCCAGTTCTGCCAACCACAAGGATGGGCGCTGTCGACGGAGCGTTCGGAACCACGGTTCTACGTGTCGGTCCTGACAGATGTGGATGCCAACCGCCACTACTGTGCCTGTCTGTGCTTCAACGAAACCGTTGCCATCACACCCACCAAGCCCGCAGACGAGGTAAGATATACTAATACAAGTCTTTGAAATCATCATCTTTATGACAACCTTTGTGGCGCGTCGGGGGAATAAATAAATAAATATATTGCACGACGTTACACACAGCGCAATCTAGTCCCAAACTAAGCACTAGGCTTGTACTATGGGTACTAGACAACGGATATAATACTTACTTATTTTTCTTTTGTAAATACATACATATGATACATAGACACACACCCATGTCTTCGGACCGTGGTGAGTCCTAGGACTTGTCGGTTTCTTCACGATGTTTTCCTTCACCGTAAGAGCGATGTTATTAGTGCACATAACTTTTTTCTTAAAGAAAAAGACATTGGTGCGCGGCCGGGTTCGAACCCACGACCCTCGGAATGAAAGTCGGGGTATCTACCACTAGACCAACACCGCTCTTAAATGCCCGACTGCAATGCAGAAGGTTGCGGGTTCCATTCCCGCCGGTTGCAAGTATTTGTTTCTGGTCTGAGTGTTTTCTATGTATCATATCATATGTATGTATTTACAAAAAAAAAGTATTATATGTAGCATATCCGTTGTCTAGTATCCATAGTACAAGCTTAGTGCCTAGTTTGGGGCTAGATTGCGCTGTGTGTAACGTCGTGCAATATTTATTTATTTTATTATTACTTGGATTCGATGAATCACCGACAATGTGTGTGGTAAAATAAAAAATCTCAAGCTTCTCCGTGCTTCGGAAGGCACGTTTTAAATAGGTGGTTCCGGTTGTTATCTCTCATAGCAGTCGTTGATTTTTACGATAGACGTTACAATATCGTCAGCGCTGCAGCGGCTTTTAATATTTATTTCGCGTAAAAGGAACATGAAATAATGTCTGAGACATCACCTCTAGGGCTAGGAAGTACATAATATATCTATGAACACCCAAAAGTCACTAGTCCTATCTCATTGGGAAAATGACCTAATAAATTCTAACTATCTCAATTTAGCCCAGATTACTTCATCTGCCCTTGACTTGAGTGGTTTCTAATGTACAGTAGGCTGAAGAAGTCCTTACCTACAGTGGGTGGGCACAGTTCTAAAACTGCTGTAATGAAAATATTTTAAATGAGAATGTAAAAAAATCCTGCTTGTGTGCACGGCCTTACACTTCAACTAATTGGACGTTAAAATTCTCTTTTAATCATAAATAAATAACACACAGCCCCATGGACTATGATAAGCCACTAAGCTTGTGTTATGGTGACTAAACAAACTTGGTCCTGGCGGGCCCGCAATCTTTTGCATTGCAGTCGGGCATTCACCTAACTCGCCACAGAAGTCACCTAACTCGCCACAGAAGTCAGCAAGAATACAATCTGATTGATACAATTTGATAATATGCATAAAGAATAACATATGCCCAGCGTTTGATCACTGACACACCTGATGGTAATTGTTGATGTGGTCTAAGATGAAGCACGCTGACCTAGAAAATACCTGTTCAATCACGATTTAAAGACCTACAAACTATATAAAACAATTAAAAAACGCGGGGTAGGTATCCATTTTTGCCGCCTGCCTGTACAGCTTATCCTGGCTATCTAAAGCGGACGTGAACTGCGTTGGTGGACGGTAACTTTGTAACTGTAACTAAACCAGGTCAATGTTACATTTTACAGGATATCAAGGTCTCGATAGAATTAGTAGAAATTTGATGACATAGGAACTCTTAGGGTGATCGCACATTTATCAGCAACGGACGCGCCGCGCCGCACTCGCCGCATTTTAGAATGCATCAAATGTGCGATCACCTTAAAAACATTTTGTCGACGACCTGTTTGGCGCGTTGTCACCACCATAACACAAGCTTAATAGCTTACTATAGGGCTAGATGGCGCTGTGTTTTTCACAGAATTTATTTATTTATTTAAAGGAAAAATATACCTACAAAACAAGGTTTTTAAGTCGTTTCTTCGGAATTGAGAAAAGATGCGTGGTTCGAATCCTGCTCAGTGTCGTTGGCCCTGCATTGTGTTTTTGTAGATGTATTTTTGCTTTTAAAATATTTCTATGAAAGCCCTGTGCTGTGCAGGCTTAAGCTCTTAAAATAAAATAGAAAATCGAAACTCGTTTATAGGAAAATTATGCCAATAATTTTACTGTCCAACGGTTTTATTTTACTGCCGGCTTTTCTTTGTAACCGAAGAGATGGGCAATTTGACTCCTGCCCGTAAAAATAGCGATGTCGTTTCGTTCGTATCTTATTTATTGCCTTGTGACTTAAAAAAATCGTCTATACTTTACGACTGTGACAGTGATCATGTAAATGACATGATCACTGCAAAAAATCCCTTGAGTTTCTTGTGTCTTCTTCTCATTGGTGGTCGCGTTCCGAAGACACACAAATTTTAAGAGGTTTCGTAGTCAACAAGATGTCAGTCTGTGTGTCCGTCTGTCCGCGGCTTATTTAATACTACAAAAGACAATTCAAAACGATTATGTAAAAGTATCTAATTGAATGAAACTATTTTAACTTTGACTCTCTCAGATGATCAATTATTTCAAACCATGTGTTCACAATTACCCTTAAAAAATATCACTAGAAACACCCCTATACCGCAACTAAGAAAAGAAGAAGAGGCCAATATACTTACGTCGTCATCGGATAAAATAAATCCAAATTGAAATCCAGAATCAAAGATCGCATCTGGATTCCATTGCGTGAGCTCCTTAAGTCCCTTTACCAGCCTTACTATCCATATCTATTTATTACCGGTTATTCTAGTCACCGTAACACAAGCTTAGTCGCTTACCACGGGACTAGATGGCGCTGTGTGTTGTTCACAGGATTTATGTATTACAATACTATGCTTTGAGACGTCACAAGCTTAAGGTTACTCATCTGTGCCTGTGCCATTCCTCTCGGGAGTTTGGGGTCCGCTGAAACTTCAAAAGATTTAGATTCGGTACAACCCCAGAATAATAATAAATAAATAAATTCTGTGAACAACACAGCGCCATCTAGCCCCGTGGTAAGCGACTAAGCTTGTGTTACGGTGACTAGACAACGGATATAATACTTATATTTATTTTTCTTTTGTAAATACATACATATATACATAGAGGGACACCCAGACCAGACACAAATATTTATTTTATAAGCATAAATACTTGCACCCGGCGGGAATCGAACCCGCAACCTCCTGCATTGTAATCGCACTTTCGCACGACGCGCCACAGAGGTCGCCAGAAACTGATCTACATGTATATGTTATAGCGTGGCCAACTATAGATAACGTTTAGGCATCCAAAATGGGTCATCTGTACCGTCATCAGGCCACTCCCAGGAGTAACCGTCCGGGATCAGTTATAGACAGATCATGTCCCCAAGCTCTAGTGTGTTGGAGTCGGTGCCGTAGTAACGCAGCGTACTACGTGGACGATTGGATGCGAACGCGATTGCGAAGGAAACAGGGAACAGTCGATAGCTATTGAAGTGTCCTACGTGACCAGTACGTAAAGTGCGATGCGGCGCGATTCTCGACTGTTCCTTGTTTCCGCGCGCACCGCGCCGCATCGCGTTCGCATCCGATCGCCCACATAGGACGCTGCGTAAGTCATCATTGACTACAATTAGTGCAGATAGGATTTGGCAATATATTTATGTCCGGTCTTGCCTGACATTAACCCTCCTCGCTACCAAGCAGTTTACCCGGCACCGCGCGGGGAAAACTCCAAATTCACTAGTCTTCCCCACCCAATATCGTCTTTTAAGACACAAACAGGAAGAGATGGAGTAACCCTATTCTATACCGGGGCTACACGGCCCATTCCACAAAGCGGGTTAATAACGAATGTCCTTCGGAACTCCTTAAATAGGCGTTTGATTATCAAATAATGTGCCCGCATGCTTTACTAACAAACTTCGGTATACGCAGCGACTGACTAACATGTAGGTAGGTAGGTAGGTGTCTGTCTATACTGACTACCCATTTAGTGGAGTCCATCCGGCTTTTGTTTGTATTATGTTTGAAGTCAGATCAAACGGTGGTTAACAATAAGTTATTTCAAATAATTAGGGGGTTCAAAACACAAGCATTGAGATATTACTATATTTAAGCTAGTCTATAAGATGCCTTCTGTCCATTGATCTCAACCTTAAGGGCTATATTTCACCGGGACACCATGGCGGCGCAACCAGTCGCCGCTACCAACAAAATGTATACAGCTCTGCGCCACCAAACGGACACCAAGTGAGTAACTCTCTATAGAGCTGTATACATTTTGTTGGTAGCGGCGACTGGTTGCGCCGCCATGGTGTCCCGGTGAAATATAGCCCTTACAGTAGATATGACATCAGAAGGAAGACAGTTGTAAAAGGACTAAAAGGCCACTGAGATAACGTTACCACATATTTTGATAAAGTCAATGGAGGACGTTTTAACGGCATCATCGACTGTATCTAAGCGGCCGGGCTATGCTCATTTCATTTTTAGGATTCCGTACCCAAAGGGTATAAACGGGACCCTATCACTGAGATTCCGCTGTCTGTCCGTCTGACCGTCTGTTTATGGAAGACGTAACGTTATTGTCAGCGCTGCAGCGGCTTTTCTATTTATTTTGCGTAAAAGGAACATGGAGTATGTTTGAGAAATCACCTCTAGTACTAGTTTATAATATTTCAATGGTTTAAATAGCTTAAATCAATGAAAATATTATGATAATCAAGTTTTACTTTTCTTTGTCATTTTTTTCACGGAAATATTCAGTGTCTCGCCGAATTTTCTCAATTCAATTTAGTAACCCAAAGTTTTTACTGTTTGTGACGGAAGTTTCAGAGTTTTCCATTAAGAGGAGTATATACGCCAACGACCTTGAAACTGAAAATCCCTGTCGGGCTCATCGAAAATTGTTGATTATTTCATGATGGAATGTCGTAGAACTTTTTTTTGTGCACAGATTGTAGGTGACATTGTTTCCTACATTTTGGTGTAGTTTTAAGACAAGAACCTCCTATTGGTGCAAAGCCTATCCAAATTTTAGACAAAAAATGTCTGATTTGGCTAAAATGTTGATAGGCTTCAATACATTTCGACATATTTGTATGGAAACTGCACTAAAATATTGGAAACAATGTCGCCTACAATCTGTACACAAAAAAAAGTTCTACGACATTCCGTCATGAAATAATCAACAATTTTCGATGCGCCCGACATGGATTTTCAGTTTTTCAGAATAGGGCCCTTAAAGGGAACTGATACCTTCTCTTGTCTCCATACAAACTTTACAAACGTAGTCGACTGTTTCCTCTCTGAATAAACACATAAGAGAAAATATGTTTATGTCATAAAATCCATATCAGCCATGACAAATGACCATGCCCTTACGTTTTGATTTTTTTCATATTCTAATTATACTAAATTTTATTTCTATTCTTATTCTAAAACGAAACCAAAAACAATGCGGGGCATAAACATATTTGCTCTAATCTATATCCAGAGAGGAAACAGTCGACTACGTTTGTATAGAGAACGAGTAGGTAACCTTTCCTCTTAAGGGTCGCAGTCGCGTAACTTTATGCTTCCTAGCTTATTATACGAAGGGATTTTGTGCAAACTCCTAATTCTCCTAATTTGTACCCTCGGGAGTTCTTCGTCTGTAATGAATAATATTAGGTACTTTTACTTTCTGCGTTCGACGAAATCAGCTAATAGGAAATCATGCGCTAAGCCTTTTTAGTCGGAGATTAGGTATTAAATATTTTGAATGTCACTGTCTTTGGATATTTAGGATTAGTATAGTACTAGCTGCGTCCCGCGGTTTCACCCGCGTAAGTCCCGATTCCTTGGAGTATCACGATAAAAAGTGTGTTATTCTAGGTCTCCGGCTATGTACATTCCAAGTTTCATCGCAATCGGTTCAGTAGTTTTTGCGTGAAGGAGTAACAAAGTCACATACATACATTCAAACTTTTGCGTTTATAATATTAGTAGGATAAGTATGTGGTGTATAGTAGTGGTATAGAAGAAAGATATGCAGTTGTTACGAATATATCTCACGACTCCGTCTCGGTCATGGTTGTGGGAGTCCAAATTCACCCCTATGCCAATAAAACCATTATGTACACGTTGCGTCTGTATGCATAAGTTTGAATTGTTAGCGTTCCAGTTACGCACACATGAACAATATGCGGTTAAATGTACTAACACAACCAAGGTTGAGACGCAGTCGTGAGATAAAAAAACGGCGGAGTTATGAGGTAACAAACATTAAAAAAAATACAGCCGAATTGAGAACCTCCTCCTTATTTTGAAGTCGTTTAACAACTGTACGTCGCAATGCAATCGCAATCGTCAAATAATTTTGATAAAATAATATAAAAAATAAAATATTCTTTATTTGCCATGCTAAATAAATGTGAAATGAGTTAAAATTAAAAAATAAAACAAAAACTCCCTAAATGTTGCAACAGGAACATGCTCAGCATAAGCTGATCCTTGTTTTTAGGGTATCTGCATACGTAACGTTTCCCGGACGGGACGTGTAACAATTTCTGCATACAAAAATCCCGTGCCATCCCCTCCATCGTCGCCCCGAACGGGATTTCTGTATGTAGAAATTGACACGTCCCGTCCGGGAAACGTTACGTATGCAGAGACCCTTAGACGACCAATTTTGAAACCTGTACATACTCGTACTTGAATCGTACATATTATGAATATACGGTTTTTAATTGTATGTACCTACCTACCAAGTACATACATAGATACAAATATTAAAAAGGCTTTTAATCAAAACTTCTATTACTAAAAGCAGCTTGGCCTTTCGTCGACAATTTCTTGCCATCATTTCAAAGTAATTTGAAAACAAATCAAAATTCCATTTACTCGAAACACAAATGAACTGCGTAAGACTCCGGTACCTATATCCTAATTTGCTGGCTCTTTCATTGTAAAACAAGTCTTGTTCCTTAACTTATAAGGTCGAAAAAGTAATACGTCACGATGTGTTCTAATGATTGTTCGCAATCCTTTTGGCAAATGAGTGTGGTGTGTGAGTCATTTCCTATTGGATGTCTGCCTTTATTTTCTGTACGGTCGCCGCTTTCTTATTATTTTCCTAACAATGGGAATTTGTTGTTCGATCGGGGTTGGAATCTATTGATGAATTTTATTATTTTAAAACCTAGCTAGACGTCGGGCGTCGTGGGACATTAAAAAAAAAAACCAGGCAAAAAAAAGTGGCTCTCGTACAACAAACGTCATTTTTTGTGATAATGGTACGGAATCCTTCGTACGCGAGTCCCGACTCGCACTTGGCGGGGATTTTATTGGGTGAATTGAATACCCGTCTACAATGTTCTTCTTCTAACTGAGCGTGTTACATCTTAGATCATATCATCACTTACCTCTCTCATCCGAGCAATGTTCCCGGTTGCATCCCTCTCGGGAGCCCGGGGTCCGCTAAACCCCAAATATTTGGGGTTGGTGCAGTAGGTAAGTCATCATTGACCATACCTTCTGCTAATAGATTTGGCAATATTTTTACGGCCGGCTGCCTGCCTGACACTAACCCTTCTAGGGACCAAGCAGCTTGTACGCCACCGCGTGGAGAGAACTTAAAGTCTTGCTAGTCCCCCCTAAATCCCTTAGTCGCCTTTTACAACACCCACGGGAAGAGATGGGGTAACCCTATTCTATTCCGGGGATACACGGCATATCATCAATTACCACCAGGTGAGATAGAGGTCAAACGCTCCTCTATCGTGTGTAAAAAAAGTAGTACTTCAAATATCAATTTTCAAACTTATTTTGCAAGAAAAGAAAAAATCTTATAAATACAAACAGCATTGCAGCCACAGAGCACCTGAATATCCATAACCCATAACAATTCCCATCATTAAATGCGTCCCCCAAGACAATTCGGTTCCACCTGCCAGATTCGATTGTTCTCTTCCGCCTTTTTCGACATTAGAATAAAAAATATACTGTACGCACATGTACATTAAAGATATTCAACACTAACGCGAATAGAAAGAACATTTATCGCTTTGAGACCTCTCTGTACATAACGTAGCATAACTTTACTTGGCAGTTGGGTAAAAAGCCGCAACCGAATTGACCAGGAGTAGGAGGAGGGGGTGTTCTTGAAAAGTATAGAACTGAAGGTATCTAATCTAAGAAAGGGTTTTAAGAAAGTCACGCAAGATCGAGACGCGGGTGAATCCGCGGGTCACAGCTAGTTTATATTTAGATATATAGGTATAATATAAATATATCTTCTTCTAATATATAAAATTTCCATGTCACAGTGTTAGTTACCGTACTCCTCCGAAACGGTTTGACCAATTTTTATGAAATTTTATATTCGTATACAGTAGGTCTGAGAATCGGCTACTATCTATAATTTATAAGGCAAAACAACGTTTGCCGGGTCAGCTAGTAGTATATATAATTTATCTATACCATAAAAAAAACTTGTTCGTTGCACTATTTATAACTCAAGAACGGCTTAACCGATTTTGCTGAAAATTGGTGGGGAGGTAGCTAGGCTAACTTTTTTGCCGCAAGGCGAAACAAAGTTCACAGTGTTAGATAGTTTAAAATATGTTTTGATTAATTAAATCTGCTAATTTATTTCATTGCAGATGTATGCTCTTTCCCACTCAATTTAAATGTCTTTCCCGTACACTGTACTAAGTCTCCCTACGTGTAGAAGAACGGGAGCACGGAGCGTGACCTTTAATAAGTCACAACAATGAGGGAACTTTGTTACCTATCTACCTGTAATATGAAGGGAAAAGTTAAGGATTTTTTATGTAAAATAAGTAATAAAAATTGTTTTTTGGGGGTGGTTGTGGTCGTTCTGCGTCCGTGAGATATAGTATCCCTTAGCTGTTATGGCCACAGACGGACCTTTAGACGACTACAATGCAGAAGGTTGCAGGTTCGATTCCCGCCGGGTGCAATTATTTATGCTTAACAATCAATATTTGTGTCTGGTCTGGGTGTTTTCTATGTATCATTTGTATGTATTTACAAAAAAAAAGTATAATATGTAGTACCTATATCTGTTGTCTAGTACCCATAGTACAAGCCTAGTGCTTAGTTTGGGACTAGATTGGGCTGTGTATAAAGTCGTGCAATATTTATTAATTTATTTGTTTAAAATTTTCAACGTATTTACTAACTTCGTGTATTAATAATTTAATGAACACAAAAACCTCCTCTTATTTATTTTATTATCTAGTAACAAAAGAACATCTGAAATTTTGGCTCGTGTAAGTTTGAAAAGTTTATACTTACGTAGACATTGTTGCAAAATTCGTTTAATCCTTACTCGACAATTCACTTGCTGACTTTATTATTGAATGACCTAATAATCTACATAGTAACAATAACAAACCGGATTGTTTTGTCCACGTTTTGTTATAATTCAGATAACAGAGTAATTTATTTAATTTAAAAGTAACACAATGAAAAGATTTATAAATGTGTATTTGACTCTAGCTGTGTCCCGCGATTTTAAACGAAAAGTTATTTAAAAAAAAAAAATACAAGGATCCACGACGAAACTGTAAACTTTGTCAGCTACGTTCACATGTATGGAATTGTTATTCCAGCTCCTCCAGTTTAATCACAATCGGTTCAGCGGTTTCATAGGGATGGAGCTACAAACCCACTGACAAACTTCCATATTTATAAATACCTGCGTTCCGCGGTTTCACCCGCGTCAGTCCCGATCTCGTGGGAATATCGGGATTAAAAGTAGCCTATGTTACTTAGGGTGAATGTAGCTTTCTAATGGTGAAACAATTTTTGAAATCGGTCTAGTAGTTTGTGAGTTTATTCAAAACAAACATACGACACACACACACACAAAAACAAAACTTTCCTCTTTATAATCTACTATATAAAAATAAGTCGGGTTTTCCTTCCTGACGCTATAACTCCAGAACGCACGAACCGATTTCGATAATTCTTTTTTTGTTGTGTTTGCTATTGTCAGGAGAAGGTTCTTATGAAAGAAAAAAATGCTGAACCGATTTTGATGAATTTTAGTATGAAGATAGATAGCCATTTTTTATACTAAGCGACAGGACAACGTCTGTCGGGTCAGCTAGTTTTAATATAGATATCAGTAGGATACATAGCTATAGGAAACTAAGAAGCTATAAAATTGTATCCTACACGAGCGTTCATTATTTATAGGGCATTTTTACGACGCCACGGGGCGGACGCGAGCCATTCGGGCCAGTCTCAATGAAAATATTTACTGTAATGGCTTACTTGTATTGTATTCTGTTTGGTACTGTTTTAAACTTAATCTAAATATTGGATTATGGTTGAAAACCGGTTATGGTTGAAAAACGAGTCGGACTAGCGCACGAAGGGTTCCGTACCATTATCACAAAAAAAAAACACGGTTTTGTATGAGTACAATGATTATCTACAACGCGATCAAGACCCGTGTTTCTAATTTTTATTGCATTTCTTATTATAACAACAACAGAAATACATCACCTGTAAACATTTCAACTGTCTAGCAGTCTAGCTATCGCGGTTCATGAGATACAGTCTGGTGACAGACGGACAGTGGAGCGGTTTGCCGTTTAGCCCCGGCATAGAATAGGGTTACACCATCTCTTTCCGTGGGTGTTGTAAAAGGCGACTAAGGGATCTAAGGGAGATTAGCAAACCTTAAGTTCTCACCGCGCGGTGGCCGATAAACTGCTTGATTCCTAAGAGGGTTGGTGTCAGGCACTTTCCAAGATTGCCAAATCTAATTGCAGAAGGTATGGTCAATGATGCCTTACCGACTGCGTTGACCCCAAATAAAAATAACAATTTGGGTTGTATGTAAACCCCAAATTGTTTGGGATTGTTTGGAATTGGGAGCCCGGAGGGATGCAACCGGAAACATCGCTCGGATGAGAGAGACAGACGGACAGTGGAGTCTTACTGAAAGGCTCCTGTTTTTTCCCCTTTGGGTACGGAACCTTGAAAAGTATACTTGAACTGTCACTCTTCTCTTTATTTGTCTTTAAGAGGAGTATCAACGTCAACGACCTTGAAACTGAAAATCCCTGTCGGGCTCATCGAAAATTGTTGATTATTTCATGACGGAATGTCGGAGAACTTTTTTTTGTGCACAGATTGTAGGTGACATTGTTTCCTACATTTTGGTGTAGTTTTAAGACAAGAACCTCCTATTGGTGCAAAGCCTATCCAAATTTTAGACAAAAAATGTCTGATTTGGCTAAAATGTCGATAGGCTTCAATACGTTTCGACATATTTGTATGGAAACTGCACTAAAATATTGGAAACAATGTCGCCTACAATCTGTACACAAAAAAAAGTTCTACGACATTCCGTCATGAAATAATCAACAATTTTCGATGCGCCCGACATGGATTTTAAGTTTTTCAGAATAGGGCCTTTAAGTGGCAAATGTTTATACTCGGTAGTTGCAGCGCGCCTGTTTCCGCAACTCGAGTAGTGTCTGTGAGTTATCTATCAGTTATCTATTGATGTATCTTGCACTGTTTTATGTCTATCCTCGTGTTGATACACGTTCTGCTAAGCACTTATAATTACCTTGCTACTGCCACTTGAAAACTTGTAATTTTAGTATAGACTGGCTGCGTTCCGTTGTTTCACCTGCGTAAGTCCCGATCCCGTGGGAATATCGGGATCAAAACTAGCATATGTTCTTCTATAAGATTGTCTCTAGATATAATATCTCTAGATAGTTGGAACCTTAAAAGATATTCTAAAATTCATTAAAATCGGTTCACCGGTTTGGACGTGAAAACGTAACAGACAGACGATGATTAACTTTCGCAGTAATATATATTTATGTAGGTAACTTACAATCTGTAATTTGTAAGACGATGGTATAATAATATATGAAAAGGCCTCTCTCAAAATAAGAACCTTCCAAGTTTTCCAAGAATGCTATAAAAAATAAAAACCCAAGGGACCCACTTATTTCCGATCCGAAATATTTTCCCGGTTACAAGCATCGAACGAGCTACCCTCCCTTCCTACCCTTGGCGTGCTATAACTCTGTTACGTGCCTGTGTACCGTGAGTATGTATTTGGTTGTTAAACGGGGTTTTTGACCCCTGATTCTGGTTATCTCGAGGGTTATTCTGGTATTACAATTGACCGAAATTCCATTTCAATATCATTGCTATTGCAAACAATACACTCAAATGAATCTATAATTTAAATATAAAAATAAAAATAAATAAATTCTGTTAAAATCACACAGCGCCATCTAGCAACATGGCTACTTACCTTGTGTTATGGTGACTCGACAACGGATATATATAAGTGCCTATACTTATATTTATATTTTTAATCTTTTGTAAACACATAGAGAGACACCCAGACCAGAAACAAATAATTATTTTTAAGCATAAATGCTTGTTCCCGGTGGCATAAACGACAAAAAATATTTTAGGTACCTACCTACTTAAAGTATCTTTTGAAATTAAAGATTTGCTACAATAATATTTGAATGGATAATGGAATACGAGAATAGGCTATCTAATAGCTTGTTGGTTGTTTACCCCTCAGTTAAAATATGTAAAGGTTTGAAGATCGGTTATCAATGCATTCATTAAAATGTTTAGGGTGGCTGCCACACTGTTTGAAGACTGATAAAGATAAGTTATGATAAATTACATTCTTAAATGCTTTTGTTTTTTCCAAAAAAATTGAGTTTGCCATACTTGCCCATGTTCCAATTAAATCCGATATTTTGGCTGGTGCAGTAAGGAATATCTTATTAATTATTTATTTATCGTATGGCTAAAGTAAAGTACATAGAAAAATACAATTATTACTTAAGAGGACAGTCTCCATTTTCTTTCTCCATTCAAACGTAGTCGACGTTTTCCTCCCTGGATAAAGACATTGGAACAATATGTTTATTAATGTAATATTTTCAAAAATATTACAATCAATTTTTTTTTATAAATCAAAAAAATCAAAAGGTAGATGCATAGTCATGACAGATATTGGTTTTATGGCATAAACATATTTGCTCTAAAGTCTTTATCCAGGGAGGAAAACGTCGACTACGTTTGTATGGAGAAAGAAAATGGAGACTGTCCTCTTAAACTTAACACCCAAATTAGCATTTATAAGGTACGCCACAGCTTCGTCCGTGAAGTTCCTGAAGTGACTTAGCTAGTACCTACTCACTAAGTACTTGATTAGTGATTACATATAACTCTGTTGCTAACAAATTGTTACAGTCGCTAGTTTTAACTGCAATGGCAATTTGTCAACGACCGAATGACGTGAAAATTGACGTGTAATCAAACAATAAACAATTTCAATTGTTTCAATCGAGATTTGTTAGCAACATAGCTACAAAATAAGGGGCAGGACTCTTCTATATGTGGCAGTTATCCTCTATGACGTTTGAACAATGAATACGTGTGTGTGTTTGTTTGCATCTTTATGCAAATACGCCGCGCAGGTGATTGGAGCGTATCTCCTCTCATTTTCTGTAGTGTTGTAGCTGTAGCTAGTGCTTATGTTTGTTTCAAAAGGTTTGTAGCATGACATAACAAAACGAGTATGACGTTACCAGGCCTTAAATGTCTTGTGACATTTTGGTGATGTCTTAGGTACAAAGTTATTTATAAATATTCGCAGGAGTCGCTGGGCAACTAAGGCTTAGCACGCACTGCGATTAAACACCTGCGTTTTCCCGTAGGTCTTAAACCGCGAAAAAAATGCAACACATAGCTTACTATACAAGCCCACGCATTAGCGTTTTTTAAATGACTGATTTTGCGTGTTGGTTCTGCGTTTTCAGCTATTCGCAAACGACTCCTGGAATCCAGAAAAATACAATATTTAGGCTTAGCGCGCACTATGAATAAACGCAAGCGGTTTACGGATAACCTCATTTGTTTTCCCTTTTTTTTAAATTGATGAGTTAGAATGGCTCGCTACGCCTAACTAAAGGATCCAACGCTCGTCAACAATGTGTTAAAATTAAAAAGTTGTATAGGCAAATCGTCTTGAAGGAATCAACATCCGGTCGTTTCCCACATGTGGGGCAAGGAATACATTACTGAAATACATATTAATAGCTATAAATATGTCGACGCATGTGTTACGATGTATGTGAGGTCGTCGCCCTTGTCTGCTTTGAAATTGTTCGTGAAATGTTATTATTTCGGATGTTAGAATATTTTGGATATGGAAATTTAGAGGTGTCTATGTTAATTAAAATAACGAGACTAGCGCACGAAGAATTCCGTACCATTATCACAATTGGGTACGGAACCCTAAAATAAACACTGGACCAACCAATTTGTGAACGCAACGCAAACGTTGAAATTTATTTTACTACCAGCGCAAGTCTATCACTCGCATCCCTAGATGGCGCTAGTAGAAAAAAAACATCGCGGTATCGTTGCCCAAATCGGACCCAAATAAACAAAAAGGCTCACGGGCTCCCGAGAGGGATGCAACCGGGAACATCGCTCGGATGAGAGACCTTCTATCAGTATTTCAAAGTCTTTGATTTAAACTGAATCGAAGTTTGAGATTCAATTAACAACAGTTGAGTATCATGATTAATTGTGTTTGAGGAACTGCCACATCCAAAGGCATGATCTCATAAATCCGGGGTACTAACAAAGATTTAATTGAGCTAGTCTCGTTGAGGCCCTAGTCTATTTGTTGGGTGGTTCATGAAGACATAAAATATCTACAATAGAATTAGAGGTAACATTTTACCTTTTGGCAAAAAATTTATTGAGATTCTAGTGTTAGTATCACCTCCGTGTGGTCTTTGACTGTACTCTACTGAACTAGGAGTCAGTTTTATTTGGAAATAATTCACACGTACGCCGTGCCGGCGTAAAAATGTACCTACTTGAGTTTTTTCGTCAACCTACCTATATTATTAAATAACGGGGTATTTTCTTTGTTTTAATTTGTTTTTTGACGAGCTCGATATTTCGCCAGTAATTTAAACTGGCTTGTTCACGAGACTGGCGATTGCGGGTACGTGATGACAACAACCATGACACAACTTATTAGGTTTAAAATCGTAACCTACCTATGTTTGAAAAGATGTTTCTGTATCTATGGTCAACATAAAATCCCTCAAATTAAAATAAATTTACGGGAAATGTTTTATGTGGGGTTTGGAAACACGACCGTACACTGTACAGTATGATAAACGAATAGTGGGTGTTAGGCTTTTCTGTCAGTCCGAGTGTCTGGCTCCGGAATCCCGAGATGCTGCCGCTAACCCCATACGAGTTATCCATCACAACGTATGAGACTATTCAGATGTTCTATCTATAAGGTAGATTGTGCTGTTAAATCTCTTGAATCAGAATATTCACTCAAACGTAACGTTTCTACTTGTAAATATTTGTACTAATTCCCTTGAGAATTTGTTTGAGTTAAACTTCTTGCGGAAGTAGGCACGTGCGTGTAGGCACGATTAGGGTGAGGCCCTTGGGATGTTTGGTATCGATTTGGTCGTTCCACGTTTTTGTCGTAGAAACGGTCTTTACATCTACAGTGGAATCCGTTTGTAACGACTCCGCTTATATTGACCAGTCGCTTAATTTTACGTAAATACACATTTAAGTTGCACTCTTTATAACAAAAAACAATAGGCTTATAGTGGTTTGATAACTAATTTAAAAAGTTAAGTTTTCGCTTGGCCTTTTTCGCACTTAGCCTCACAATTGGGCCATTGTACGTGATTTCTTAGAGGGGTTAAGCAGAAAGACGCCACGGGAGCCTCCTACTCCGGATTGGTGATTATCCCATGCTTTCGGACCGTGGTGAGTCCTAGGACATGTCGGTTTCCTCACGATGTTTTTCCTTAACCGTAAGAGAGAGATTACTAATTAGTTATAACCTATTTTTATGACAGCTTAATATGGAATTCTTTTAAAATTATTTACAACAAACTCAACAAAGTCGGATATGAGGTTTCGCTTATAATGACAAGTTATTTATTATGTACTACCTTACGCGGTTTTCTGCAAACTCTGCCCGACCAATTTGGCTCAAAGTGACTAAGATCGTCTTACCTACGCTTTTCAAGTCTAATATAAAAAAATGCAGAACGTAATTATTATCCAGCATAAAGAAACTAGGCTTGTGATGTAGCATATTTTTAATTTTGTAAATACGTACGGAAAACGCAGAAAAACAAATCTATACACTTTTTAAACATACACTATTTCCGCGACCACGGCCGGCGTTACCCGTTTGCCGAAACGTCGAGGTAATTAATAAACAATGATTATTTACAACGCGATCTAGACCCGTATCTCTAAAAACAATGAACAAGTCTATAGATCAAAACTTCTGAAAAAAATGTAAGTAGGCATTTACAAAATTTCTCGACTGACTTTGTTGAAAGAGTACATTACATACATACAACAATTATTTTGATCTCCCATCAAACAAGGCTTATTGATTTTCATCAGGTTTGTTACATAAATAAATATAGGCCGGTTACGTCAGTCATCCAGCTTCTTAGTTCATTTTAACGCTTGCCACTTGAGTAGGTTAGGTAGGTGTGCGAGCGAGCAAAGTCCATTGCGTGATCTGGTAAATGCATTAACAGTTCTTAGCCATTGAGATTGGGTATCTCCTAGTACTAGAGGTGATATCTTGAACATATTCCATGTTCCCATTACGCGAAATAAATATAAAAACATAACCCTCCTTTGGCAGTTGGGTAAAAGCAGTTGCTGCGCTGACAATATGAATAACGATTAAACTATTCAAAAAAATGCTTTCTAAAATGTTTGTACCCATGGGTCTTAATGGCGTATTCGCAATAATACGCGATTAAGACCCATTAATTTAAACTATATACTAACAAGCTGATCCGGCTCGAAGGACCTAAACAACCAAGTGAAATGGTAATAAATGTATAGTAATAAATTTTTAGTACCACCTGTATCCTGAAGCAATAATGTTACGTTTATTGGTCTTTTCATCAATAATAACCGGGGCTTGTTCGGTTTGATGTATTTTCATAGAGTATGTGGTTACTGGTTGTTGAATCGGGGCTAATAAACAGCTATTTGTTTGTTTGTGCGGTCGTATAGACAGTATACGACCGCTTAGAAATTAGCCCCCGTTTATGAACGATGTATAAGTCGTGAATAGTTACGCAATGCTTTATTTTTATTGTGGAATGTGTAATTTAAGTAAGGTATCTTGAAACTTATATTTTCAGAAATTCACACTAAAGAAGCCCTAAAAGCAAAAGTTCTAAAAACACAACAAAGCAAGACATAAACTTGCAACTTTGAAGGGATCGAAAGTTTTCTTAATTTGGATATGAATTATTTTTAGATAAAAAACTTGTATTGGTACCTCGGTTACTGCCTATTAAAAGCTTGTGCTACAGTTTACCTAATAGTTAGTGCGCTTCGCGGCGCTTTTGTACTGGTGTAGAACCAATGTCAAATAATATATATAATTTGAGAAATATCTAATACGTAAAGATTTGAATTAATAATTTATAAAAATGTTGTAATGTAAGCGACTTTCTGGAAGAGTCACATACATATAATATTAAGTATAAATAGGTAGATTTATTCGGTACCTATATGATGTATGTATAATGATGATGATGTATACATTTATTATTATAATAAAACACCATGCTATTTATTAGGTTCCTACCTACTTAAAAAAACCCGCCACATTGTATGTACTCTATGTAGAGTACGGAGTTAGCCGCGTTTATTATTCGCTAAATTTGTTCAGTTCAGCCTAATTCCCTACATATTTTATGGAACGCTCGCTCGCTCGACCATCCCAAAGGTACGCGCAATGAACGAGAATCAGTAGGTATTCTAAAATTAACTTCAATAGGTATTGAAGTACTAACAATCGATTGGCGGATCGTAGAGGCACGTGATTTAACATTCCAACACGTAATGATTGAAAGAAAACGTAAGATTGTGCGCTCAACTGTTGCTGGCTAAGCAACGCTTGGCGCGGTCATTACTTGGATGGGTAACCGATAATTTGTGTGGCAAAAAAATCTTTTTCTCAAGCTCCTCCGTGCTTCGGAAGGCACGTTATTTGCATTAGCATTTGGTCCCGGTTGTTGTCTCTGATAGCAGTCGTTAGGTCAAATTAGAGGCCTAAGGGCGACATGAAAACTCTCTAAGTGAGCCACATCACTATACAAAAAATAGCCCGATTATAAGTTCCACTGGGGAAAAGTCTCCTCTTGGAGGGGTTAAGCAGTAAGAAGCCACAGGAGTGGCTGACTCGGGATTCGCGAATGCCCCATGCCTTCGGACCGTGTTGAGTCCTAGGACAGGTCGGTTTCCTCACGATGTTTTCCTTCACCGTAAGAGCGATGTTACAATTAAGTGCAAACACACACAATACTGAAAACCGTAATCGGATCCGTAAAGCCATATACCGCTGTAAGTGAAACTGCTAGCTAGCAGAAGAAATGTCGAAGCGAAACTAGTAGAGCAAAGTAAATATTGTGCGTGGTTTCATTATAATTGGAGTCAAGTAAATGCTTATAGTGAAATGATTTATTTCTAAACACGCACTTTCATGTTGTTTGATGGCCTCTGTGACGCTTCGGGTGAAGGCACGACTGTAATGCAGAAGGTTGCGGGTTTGGTTCAAGTGTTTATGCTTAAAAATAAATATTTGTTTCTGGTCTGGGTGTTTTCTAATAAAGAATAGTTACCAAGTTCAAATTTTATTACCATCTATGTATATAAAAGAAAGTTGTGTTAGTTACAACGTAATTACTACTTATAACTCGAGAACGACTAAACCGAATTGGCTGAAAATTAGTAAGAAGGTAGCTTAGAACCACGAGAAGGACAAATTATATTTTTAATCCCGTAAATCCCGAGGGGTCAGTACTTATATGGTTGAAACTGCGGGGCGCAGCTAGTACTCATATAAATTTCAGTACCATAACAATAAAATTACAAACTTCTCCGACAAGATTTGCCATCTAAGCTATTAAAACCTGCTCCATAAAGCCACATTCACGGAAGCGTACACTGGAGTTACAGTCTGTAGACCTCAACGTAAACGTAGTCAATGTTTTTCTGTTTATTATAAACGAAATACCTTTGCTATTCTGAACTCAACTTTATCACTGTGGCTTAAGGTTAGTTTCGTTTTACCCTGCATACTAGAGTCTGAGTAAAGCTCATCATTGCCCTGTAATTATATCACTTCCTCGTCGCCGGCGGATGTTGACTCGACGGCTTTTACAGACCCGTACCTAGATTGCTTCGTTTTTATGCGTTTACTGGTTACGCGCTGTGGTTTCGTGCGTATTGAGATCGAGATTAAAAGTAGGCTATTAGACCATACACACGAATCAATCTAAGCCGCAAATCTGGCAGGCCAATCCTCCAGTCGGTCCCTCATCTCATTAATGAGGATCGGGATCCCTAGTACAGGTCGCGTCATGTAAAAAGAACGCTGACGGTCAAGGCAAGCCTTGTAAGTCGGCGCGCGAGAAACGTAAGCTATTAGATTAGACCATACACACGAATCAATCTAAGCCACAAATAAGACAGGCCAATCCACCAGTCGGTCCCTCATTAATGAGGATCAGGATCCCTGGTACAGGTTGCGTCATGTAAAAACGCTGGCGGGCAAGGCGAGCCTTGTAAGTCGGCGCGTGCGCAACTCAACTGAACTGAGTTGAATCAACTTTTAAGAAATTTAGCAAGCGTCTTTCATCAGTGATCTCTGCCGGTTGACTGTTGTGGAGTCGTGCTATGAGGTATCTCTAGGTGCTTGGATGCCTGGCCCGACCCATGTTTAGGGTTCTGCCCTCATGTATCAAGTGAACCCATAAAGGTTTAATCTAATATGCAGCAATAACTTTGTAAATCATGTTTTGCTGAATACATTTATTTGTATTTATATTTGTATCGCAATACGAAAATTAATAAACATTAATTCAGCGGTATAGGCGTGGAAACGTAATCATTTTTTTATGTTTTTGCAACGAAAAGGTTTAGTTGGCAAGCTACTTACTCGATAAATCAAAGGCTCTTTTTAACCGACTTCGAAAAAATGATTCGGTTCTTAATTCTTCTTTGCAGATTTGTGTGCGCGCGAAGCATACCAGTGCAAAAATGTGAATAGAAAATTCTCAGTAACCGAATTTCTATTTGATACCATTTTCCTAACCCTTGCATGCCTTTTAAATATTCACAGAATGGTCGGTCGACAAAGTGAAATTCCGTCTGTGTAGGTTACTATTTCAAAGGGTATCCAAACCCTCAGAATGGTTGCTAAAATTTAATATTTTCCAGTTTAATATCGCCCCAATTTCGCGGGTAAAACCACTTGTCCCGTTTTCATGCCGACTATTGTGTAGACTGTTTCAAATAGCTATTGAATATTATGGTGTTTTATTTGAAATTGGGTTGAAATGAAAAAGGGTGCTTTTCGTATACTTGGTAGGAAGTTTTAACCGCTGCTTGTCACCAGCCACCGGCTTAGTAGACTAGTTCGTATACCTATACTTAGGCCGGTACAGCCACTAAGGAATCCTCTTGTCTTCCAAGTAAGCGTGCTTAGTCTTAAACATTCATCCCTGTACCACAAATAGCAAGTCTTTTATCGAGTTGGTGTTATATTCGCTAACCTGTGGTAGCTTAATTTCTTTGCGCGACAAATTTCGTTTGCGCGATTCAGAATTTCGCATGAGAATCACTCTGTAGGTGACCGTTATCGCTTATTAATAGGTGCATTACTGGTTACAGGACGAGGAGTCCCTGGAGTCTTCGAGGCCCGTTCCGAACATCACCCACCACAGTATCATGTACGCGCCAAAGTGCTTGGTTATCGTCTCACGGCAAGACTACATAGATACCTTCAGAGTAAGCATCATTTTATCTAAATTTTAAATTAGAATATAAAGGAATGTTAGATGGTTTGTTTATGACGAATAGGCTTCAAAAATACTGGACCGATGACATTGGAACTCGGTATATGGGAATATCGAATTCTTGGTAGTATCATGGTGTTCTTAAAATTATATTCCATAAAATTGTTATCGGTATAAATCAGAGTTCAAAGCAAATAACATTATGAGTAGTACTTTTACTGGGCCTTTTTCCGTGAAAAGTATGAGTAGTATAAAACAATGTTTAATTGATGACCTCAAGAATAGTTCAAAAGAAAAAACCTTATGTCCTCAAGAAAAGCATAACATAATGTCCCACTAATCCACTCGGGAAACCAAATTTAACGTTAGTCCCGTTTCATTTCCAGAACTGCCTAGGCATCATCTACACAGTGTGGGTAGAGAACCTGGGCGTGCCTCTGGAGACGCTGGTGGGTAACCTGGTCGGAGGTATCCTGGTGCCGCCTGCTGGTGGTCCCATGGTGCGGTTTAGCATAGGTGCAGGGGATAGGCAGGCGTTGCAGCCACCAGCGGCGCCGCCTTTGCCGTTAACGCAAACGTCTGTGCATATGCTGTTGAGGTTGCTTGGTAAGTTGCGTTTTCGAAGTTAAAGCCAATATTTATTACTACCACATGATCAAGAGGTTCTAAGGCTAGTTTGTTCCTCTGGGCACGGTGGAATAAGCTGATACCTGCTCAGAAAGCCTACGCTATCCATGTTCTTGCACTACAAGCACATGGTGAGCTAGTTTAGATGGAAGACTCTTATTATTACGATCAAAGTGGCATCATAGCTCTAAAAATGACGAACAATCCAGGAAGCCAGTCCAATAATAGCTTATAAATGGTATCTATACAATAATAATTACATCTTGTCAAAATGGCAAGATATGATGTCTATTGCTTCTGCTGAATTACCCGCCTGGCAATTTAGCCTGACGGTACAGTGGTCCCTGCCTGCAAGTCGAAAGATCGACGGCCTAGTGGGGACGCTATCTATACTAATCTTCTTCTTCTATCTTCTATTATTATAAAGCGGAAGAGTTTGTTTGGTTGTTTGTTTGTTTGAACGCGCTAATCTCAGGAACCGCTGGTCCGATTTGAAAAAATCTTTCAGTGTTGGATAGTCCATTTATTGAGAAAGGCTATAGGACACTTTTGATTCCGATATTCCCACGGGATCGGGACTTACGCGGGTGAAACCGTGGGACGCAGCTAGTAAGATATAAAAGTAGATCAGTTGTTACAGGAGTTGCTCAATTACCAAAGAACTCGTTATTTCCAGGTATACACAACTCAGTAACCCTATGGTGCGCAGTAATGTCGGAACACAAGGTCCTGCTAGTCTCTCTAGCGGCAGCTCGTCTAGCCGCCGCTTGCCGCGCCTTAGCGGCCCTAATGTTCCCGTTCCGATACGCACACGTATACATTCCGCTGTTACCAGCGGGGTTGGCTGAGGTCCTGGCTACTCCGACGCCGTTCCTCATTGGGGTGCATTCCAATTTGAAGGAGGAGGTTTCTGAGTTGGTAAGTTGACTTGTCGTAGCTTAATGGTGTAAGATTTTTTAATGAGCCGAAGTATTATTACCATAGATCGGAATAGGTAGTGCTAATGTGCCTAAAGTTCGAGGAACAAAAGTGCACATCGGAGTCGTCCTTTTTTAAATTTTTTTTTTATTATTTTCTGGAATTTGTTAATTCCGAAATTAAATAACACATTTTACTTTTTTATTACAAAAAAACGAAATACCAGCATTAATAACATAATTACTATATTTATTAGAAGTGCAAAGGTAAAAAAAAACAAGTTCATCATGTCTTAGATTATAATTTATTTATTTCTTACAATTGTTTTTAAAGTTATATATAAATAATTGAAACAACGTGGACATACATTAAGCTCAATAAGATACAAACTTGACACCCGTACTTAAAATGATTCAGAAACAATGCGTCGATATTAAAAAGTAATACAAGTCCAGTAAAATTGTATGGAATAGGATGCGTTAGATTCGGCAGCTGTATTTTTTTGCAAACTTGTTTTTGATGTTGGGCTTGTGAATAATTCAAGTTTGTGACCTCGAGAGCCGAACGCAACTATGTCAAAAATGGGAAAAATACAGTACTTTAAAAATAAAGTAGACTAAATTTTCCATAATTGACCGAGCAAGCGTCGCGACCGATTTGTTTACTTCAGAACCGTTTTCGATGAAACTTGGTAGGTATACAAGTTCTATGAGCTAATAGATTTTTTTTGTCGTGGGGGATTTTTGATTGGTGGAGTATTTCTCCCATAAAGAGAGGTACTAACACTATGAGATCCGATTTTAATGAAACTTGGTATACAAGTTCTATGAGTACCTACCTACTTTTACCTTTTACACATTTTACCTTTTTTGTAATAAAAAAGGTAAAATGTGTTATTTAATTTCGGAATTAACAAATTCCAGAAATATAATAAAAAAAAAAATTAAAAAAGGACGACTCCGATGCGCACTTTTGTTCCTCCTCGAACTTTAGGCACATTAGCACTACCTATTCCGATCAGTGATTATTACCCCACTAGTTGTTCAGCGGAGGACCTGAATAGAGTATTGGAAAATGCTGTTTCCTTAACCAAGTTTTGTGAAAATCACTTTTAACTTTGAGTCTTTGAGACGACAGAAGACCAAGAATATCTTATAGTCATTGTACCTTATTTATTTAATGGAATGTCAAATGACGATTGAAGACGAACTTGCAGTTTAAAAATGACGATGCCGTTATCAGATTATTCAGACGAGACTCAGAAAACTGAAAAAACTGTATTTCTCAACCTTTAATTACTTCTTTTTCGTTCTACTTTACAGCTGGATGTAATAGTAGCAGACTTAGACGTCGGTTCCCTCCACATACCTCCCGGAGTAAACATCCCCCGTCCAGAAGGCAAACTCCTGTCGTCACTCCAAGAGGCTCTGGCGTTGGTACTGCAGCCGGAACTGCGATCAGCTGACTCCGCCTTCGCACCACCTCCGCCCAATGCTTCGTTACCACATATGTTGGATAAGGAAATCAGGGCGGTCTTTATGAGGACCTTGGCGAAATTGTTGCAGGGTTACAGGTCAACTTTAATCCCAGTTTCTTTTAACGTTAGAACAATGTTAACAATGCTATTTAGTGCAATTAAATTGAATTGATGATGATGAAATCCTAACTTCTTTTGACGTATTGACCAGTTAATTCCACTGAGCATAATGGACTAAGCTGGGTAATAGAGAGAGGGTGGTATAGGTTCTGGGCAGGCCAATATGCCATCTATGCAATTATGTCCAACTCACCACGTCAGTCATGAATAATGGGTTAAAGATGCTAGCACTATAGGCTTAAATCAGGTTTCGGATTTCGTGGGCTCCGATTTTCCGTTCTTAGATTTTGAAAGAAATTCTCTGAAGGTATACATTATTTACTTCAGGTTTTTTATTGAAATGACTACTATGCAAACCATTTAAATAGGGGCATAAATAACGTTTACTAAAATCTTAATTATTTTTATCAAGATTCTGTTTTTAGAATATTTAACCCGCATTTTTCAGACACTGCCTCACAATAATCAGAATACACCCATCACCAGTTCTAACATTCCACAAGTCTGGTTTCCTCGGTCTTCGCGGGTTGTCGCAATGTCCCTTTACGATTCGACTGCTGGAGTCCATGTTCTTCAATGGGCTGGTCGCTGAGAGAGGCCCGCCGTGGAGGGCAACCGACATTTGGGACGAGCTTGTACAGTAAGTATGGGCTAGTTACTCGGTTCTGATTTCCGAAGGTTTTCCAGAAGAATGACAGCCTTGTCTTATGAATCGAACGCAGTCAACAAGGGAAAAATCGCCGCTCGAGAAGGGAACTCGTGTGGTCTAGTTGGCGAAGAAAGGGGTACAAACCCAAAGACGCGAGTTTAATCCTCGCTGCGGATAAATTAATATTTGAAGATTTATTTCGTCTTTAAAAATATTTCTAAACTTGTCAGTCTTTTTTGGATTCCGTACCCAAAGGGTAAAAACAGGACCCTATTACTGAGGCTCCGCTGTCTGTCTGTCCGTCTGTCATCAGGCTGTATATCTCATGAACCGTAATAGCTAGGGAGTTGATGACACATCACTTTTTTCAGAAGATGTATTTATATAGGAACAAATAATAAAAACAATATAAATAAATCAAATATTTAACTAAATATTCAAAAACCTGATACTTTTTCCAAAGGAACCTGCCCGAGCAACAGCGCCTGGAATCCCTCAACCCTGAGCTCCAGCTGCAGCACATCCAGGAGCTGGCCATGCAGCTGCATCTCAACGAGAACCCCAACCCTCAGGTACTCTCGCTGCAGGTACGCTGTCGATAGCCATGTCTTTAGGGAGTGTGCCCGGCTTCTCATGGTAACATTTAGTGCGGTAACTATGCGGTAACTGGTCACATTGTTAGGTGCACTTAAGAGGATGGGTACTGTTACCATTTCCATACAAACATAATACCAAAAAAAACTATGAAAAATTTAGTTTTCTACCCTAATATCGGTATTATTCGGATTGACATTTTACTTTTACAGCGCCCCTACCACAAGGTTTTCCAAAATATTCATTCGAAATGAAATAAAACGGAGATACATTTCCTTCATTTTTACAGTGCGTAAATATTTGCAATTCCAGTGCGTCTAACAATATGGCCAGGCCTTGTATGTGTTGTTTGTGTTCAAAGGCTATTTGTGCTTATTTGTGTACCTATTTTTATGTTTCAAATGACGATTGTATGCTTTTATTTACCTGGGGGTTCAAATTAATTAAAGAGATTCTGCAAAGAAAATGAGACCAAGTAAAAAATATCCTTAGCGACATCTCCTTACAGAACCTTTGCAAGCCCCATGATTGTACCGCTCAGTTAGAGTTAGTCTGGAGGTCTTGTCTAATGGTCTAAGGACCAAGGGTCGTGGTCCATAGGATTTAGGCGCTAACATGCTCTTTCTTTCTCTTTTTCACTTTCTTTCTCTTTCCTCTAAAAAAGGGGTAAAAAAAATATAACCGAAAAAAGAGTGGTAAGCGGTAAGTTTACTCTGTCTCTCTCTAAATTTATGTGCGCTATTAACATCGCTGTTACAAATGAAGCAAAAATCTATTTAAAAAATACTTAACAACATAAATAATAAATAGTTGACGCCAATTACTTAGTCCCCTGAGTTATATGGGCGCACATACAATTGAGAGGACTACCTAATTTGGCACCAACATTGATGTATGGTATTATTGATGTGAAACAACTTTAGGCCAGGGTAAACCTAAAAGCCTTTTGTGGCGATACAGGCAGTGGCGACGCCTCGCCATGCTATAATTATGATGGAATATATGTACCATACGTAGCGAGTAGATGTTTCGCATCTGCCAGGCGTCCCGTTATGGCTCACATTTTTTTTTAATCAAGCGCAACGCTCGAATACGAGACCCTCGGTGAGCAAGTCCGACTCGCACTTAACCGATTTTTTTGTGTGCAAAATATTTTTAGTCAGCCAAAAAAATGCTTCTTTTTAGCTTGAAAAAATGCTTTTTTAGCTTAGATCTTAGCATGACTTTGTACTTTTACTAAAATTTATTAGTAACCTAACATTTTGTGTTAAGGGTTCCGTACCTAAAGGGTAAAAACGGGACCCTATTACTAACACTTCACTGTCCGTCTGTCTGTTGTGAATGTGTTTTTTTATTAAGCTACGTTTTTAGGGTGACATCTGCTAGCAATGTTTTGTTTGTTACTACATGTTGCTTAACATCTTGAAACAGTCAATATTTGGTAACATATGTATATGTTGCAGAATATTTCATATTGTTGCTTCAACACACATCATAAAACAAAAGTGAAACTTGTTGTTTTCTATAGCTGCTTGATTTCTTGCTTGTTCTGATCTCATCAGCGAACGTAAAATTTTAGCCTTTTTTTGTGGTCAAATGCTCATCTTTCGTTTTAAATTGAAAATTAAACTCGTTGTCTGATTTTAATCGCGTTGGTTTTATTAATAATTGTTATAATAATCAGCCCGTTAATTTGTCTTACTGCAGGGCAAGGGCCTCATTTAAGGAGTTAGGAATAAGCATTTTATAAAATTAAATGTCCTACCCCCGAGAAACTGGTCTTTCAAGATGTCGAAATGTAGAGCATAGGTAAAATGCAAAAATAATAAAAGCAACGCGATTAAAACCGCAATATCGCAAAACAAGAAAAATCTTAAGTATATTTTGAATAGCATAATCTAAATTGTTATTCCAGCCGTTCCAACAAAGGATCCTGCGACCCCCCGAAGGCGCTTCCTCCAGGATCCACCAACCTCCGCTCCCGACCCTGGACGCTGCGAGGGTCTCCGAGATCATAGGAGATGTCATGGCACGAGCTCCCACCAACCCCAAGTGAGTACTGGAGATTAGGTACGAGGTTATGTGTACCAAAGGGAAGATCTACCGGGCCACGGAACATTATTACTCCTAGCGTCTTGCAATATGCTTAAATTTTTATTTAATAGGAAAAAAAACAGTTATACAAAACAATATAAAAAACCCGGCCAAGTGCGACACTCGCGCACGAAGGGTTCCGTACCACTATTACAATTCGGTACGGAACCCTAAAATGATTTACAACAACCAATTTACAAATTTGATAGGAAAATGTGAAATATTCAGCTTCGATTCTTATTCCCATTATACGACCGCATCTCTCAAAAAAAAATTGAAAAAAAAAAACTTTCGCACAAAGAAAATCTGAAACATATATGAAACTCTTTGGTTAGTGTAGGTAGACTGGTATATTTGACAGACCGGGCAGCCATTTTGAATTCCATGACCAACTCGATTTGACTTCGACCAATCAGAAGCGACCTCACATTGTACTCAAAATTCCCTTGAAGTTTTTGAAACACGTTTGTTGTATGGGAGCCCCTGTTAAATATTTGTTTTTCTTTTTTTTCTTTTGTATTTGTTGTTGTAGCGGCTACCGAAATACATCTTCTGTGAAAATTTCAAGCTTCTAGCTATTACGGTTCATGAGATACAGCCTGGTGACAGACGGACAGACAGACAGACGGACAGTGAAGTCTCAGTAATAGGGTCCCGTTTTTACCCTTTGGGTACGGAACCCTTAAAACTAAAAAGGATAACCAAATACCGGTTACATGTTTTCACATCTAAGAAACTGAGTAAAATATGCTTCTGAGAAATTATGATGACGTAACAATTAAAAAACAAGTAAAAAAAATTTTTTTCAACTACGAGTGTTTGTCGAACTTGTGCCGCACCAATGTGTTTCTAATCGTAATCGGTTAGTGTCAAAAAGATCCACTTCAGACAGATCAGCCCACTGAAGCCATCAATTGGTCAAGTCGTGCTCCCGGATTGAGTAAGATGCGGGACCGAATCCAGCCCTGCGTCTATCGTGCGTTGTGTTTTTGCAGAAGTATTGTTTCTTTAAAATATTTCTATTAAAGCCCAGTGCAGTTTTAAGCACTTAAAATAAAATTTTAGTACCAGTATGTTCGTAAAAGAATTTTTAAAATCGGTCTAGTAGTTTCAGAGCTAATTCCTTCCCAATAATTTTTTTTCTTCATAATATTAGTGTAGGTAGATAATAGTCGTTATGTGTGTATACAGACTGACCTCCCTGCGCGCGCCCGTGCCGCGCATAGTGCCGCCCGCGGCGCCGCCCGCCGGCGCGCCCGAGCACGCGCAGCTACTGCTCACCAACTCCGCGAGGAGACTAGAGGTAGTGTGTGTGTGTGTGTGTGTACAGACTGACCTCCCTGCGCATAGTGCCGCCCGCGGCGCCGCCCGCCGGCGCGCCCGAGCACGCGCAGCTACTGCTCACCAACTCCGCGAGGAGACTAGAGGTAGTGTGTGTGTGTGTGTGTACAGACTGACCTCCCTGCGCATAGTGCCGCCCGCGGCGCCGCCCGCCGGCGCGCCCGAGCACGCGCAGCTACTGCTCATCAACTCCGCGAGGAGACTAGAGGTAGAGTGTGTGACTGACCTCCCTAAATCTAAAGGTCTGTAGCCTGCTTTAGATAATTAAGGGTTCCGGTACAATGTTTCCTGTTTTCATAATACTGTGCCCGTTGGTTGGCCGTGCTGCTGGATTCCACGTGGTTTTTCCTTAGCCTCAAAACCACCCCTGCACAGAGGGCTGTCAGTTTTACCAATTTTAAAGAGGTGCCACGCATAGGGCCGTTTATAAACACGGTTGATGCTTGACTGTATACGCTAGATGAGCACAAATAATGTCCGTGGTAATCCGTCCAGGTGCTGCGTTCCTGCATCGCGGCAACGTTCGAGTCCCGGTACGCGGACGCGCGCAAGTGTCTGCCGGGCGTGGTGCGCGCGCTGCGGGCGGCGGCGGCGCGCGCGGCGCTCGTGCGCGACCTGCAGGCCAGGCTGCCCACCAACAAACACTTGCTACACGCGCCGCAGTTCGACCTCGTGGTCAGGTATGTCACACAATACCACACCCGAGATGTGGGACGTGGCTTCGGCGAAGTTGTCGTTAGCTCCGCACTGAGGTGCGAGTGGGAAGCAAGCTCTGGTACCTGTCTGGACAACAGGTAGTGCCACTTCACGACAGGTCTCCTTTACAAAGAACCGACCACACTAGCATCTGGGGACACGACCTGTCTATATCTGACTCCGGATGGTAGCTCCTGAGATTGGCCTGAGGTTACAGCGGACCGCCTGCACGTCTAACTGTTGGCTATAGTTGGACGCTATAACTTAGATCAGGTTAGATCTGGTCGAGGTTGTTGCAGGGTTTGTGATCAGGTATGTAACACGACGATACGACACTGTCCTGTCTATATACTGAACTATTTAAGAGCTGACTGAAATACTTCGTCTGCGCCTTAAACAGAAGGGATACCCCTCTTTCTCCATACAAACGTGGTTGACTGTTTGCTCTCTAGATAAAGACAAATGACAGATAAAAACATAGGGACATGGACATGGCAGATATAGGTTTTATGGCATAAACATATTTGCTCTAATGTCTTTTATACACGGAGTAAATTGTCGACTACGTTCGTATGGAGAAAGAGTAGGTGTCCTTTCCTATGTTATATTCCAACAACTTCTAAGCCTATGTTATAAGTTTAAAAATTAAAAAAGACATTCTAATACTACAAAAATCTTTATTAATCTCAATCCCTCTTAAAAGCAACCTGCAATACGAGGCAAGCGAGACGTTCCTCTCCCTTCACAAAGTAGAACAACGCTGTGTACGCTCCGTACATTCCTCTTGCTGGTAATTCGGAGTAGTCGAATACATAATTCATTACCGTAAGTTCACCCTGTAACAAAAAGAACAGAATTTTTAATACATGAATCGGTTTTAGAAGATTTTAACACTCGTATTTATAGTTTATTGTAAACAAATACTCCTAAGTTATGTGTCTGTCACGTTGCAAATCACTAATAAGAGCGAGAGATTGCTTAGCCAAAGTTATCATTTAGATTCGTCTATAAATACGAGTGTAAATGCCGTTAAACATCATCAACAATTTAACGACAGATGGCGTTAAAAATCTTGAGTACTTATTTCAATTTTCCATCTCACTAATAATATAAATGTAAAAGTTTAAATGTTTGGTGTCTTTCATTCACGCAAAAACAAGAAAAATTTGGCACACAGGTAGTTCATATTTTTTTGGTCCCACTGATCTAATATTTAAATTGTAATATTACCGCTCTAATGGGACAGTCCGGAGGGTCAATTCCTGCTGCAGTCATGACCTTAACAAAGTTGTCATGTGTGAACTTCTTGACGAACTTGCAGAAGCTATCTTCCTCCATGATAAATAGGGTCTTGCATCCGCCGTCTAGTTTCTTACACACTTCGAGGTATATCTGTCTTAAAGAAATACAGGGTTAAAAAATGAAAGAAAGAAAATACGTCTATTCTTAAATTACACAGTACAGAAGCAGGGGCAGTGGGTGATAGGATGATAGTGGGTGATATTGGTGAGGATACGGCTAATGACTGCTTCTGTATAGTCAGCAAAGAATCTACGTGCAACTGTTTTGTTAAATAATAATATGTCTTTATTTTAAACTTACAATAATATTAAATCCGAGCAGAAATGCTCTAAGGATGGACTCGTCACGTCAGTGATGTGTTAGCCCGCTCTCTGACATACCAGTGATGACTTCAAGTCCAGAAAGGTCTGTTTATCCTGCAGCCTCTCACGTCCCTTTCCACACGCTAACTATGAAGTGGACACCAAGTCAGCGATCCCTGTCTGCACTATAAAATGCAGTCAAAGACAACCACTGGATCGGATAGAACTATTAAGGAATCTACGGAAGAAAACAACATGCGCTATAGTGATGTAATGGTTTGGCTACTGGAGGAACTATGGTGATTATGGCGCCTGCCGTAACCATGGCAGACGGAGACTCGCCAACTCACAAACTGGGCCACCCTTATCAGCTAAGCAAATTACAGCAAGGGAGCAACAGGGACGTAAGAGGCTGAAAGATGGAGAGAAATCAAGTGTTTTCCTTACCCCATGACTGGTTTCAGTTATTTCTTCAGGGACAGTGACAGTAAGATTAAACCCGTCATGTGTTCGGTTCAGCTTGCGTCGTTTTAGGTCTGCCTGTATGGGGTAGTCTACGCCGTCTTGGCACGTCACCATGCTGTTTGTTTCCCACTTTCCTGTACCCTGAAGAAATACAAAATAGTTGTCTTAAGGGAGGTTAGGGTGAATAAAGCCCTCTTAAGAAAGTGGCAAGCATCCAACTCTTCTAAAGATCGCGACGCGTACAGGACCGCTTAACGTCCCACAAAAAGAGCAGTAGCTAGAGCCAGACAGGACTATTTACAGTCATTGTACGGTAAGTTGGAGACGTCTTAGGGGCAGAAGCTTATTTATACCCAATGAAGACTTAAGGGTTATTACTTCAGTATTTAAGGGCAAGGAATCTGTCCAGGAGTGTGGAAGTTATCTTGGTATAAAGATCATGTTCCACGCCAAGCAGAGCGCCCATATGAAAGCCACTGATGCGCGGCAGATGTGGCAGATTTATGATCTTCAATAATTTTACTTTCGGGAGAGCTAAACGTGCTATTGATACGGCGAAGAAGAAGAAGACACCATGAAACTCAACGAGCGTATAGTTGACTCTCTGAAGTGCACTGTCTCTGAGGGACAGTACCTATGGTTTCCGCCTCCCGGTCACGGTACCATGAATCCTTTTTTCGTCTAATGATCGTTATGGAAAAACAGGACGAAGAATACGCCTCTGAATTTCTTATTCCTTGACCTGCAGAAGGCCTTTGACTATGATCTTCGCGCGATGATCTTGTGGCTGCTGCGGTCCAAAGAGGTGCCAGAAACTAATATTGGAACCACAAGAGACATGTTTGGTACATGTCTCTTGTGGTTCGATTGGTTAGAGTGGAACTCCGATTCTGTGGTGCAAACTGCTGTTGGTGACAGTAAATCTTTCCCTAAATATTTCGGTGTCTTCCAGGGATCTGTCCTTAGTCTGTTCCTGTTTAGCGTTATACAGGACCTGATGCTCCTGATGCATCAGGGGCATCCTTCATGTCCGAAACATTGCAGATAAATTGAAAGAATGCCGCTTACGGTAGTACGGTCATGTCTTACGAAAATCGGCTACTTACGTTACTTGCTTTGGGGCCTTACACTAGCTAGGACAAGTCTAGCTTGTAGGTTATCATTATTAAACCGAGTTTAAAGACTTACAATAAAATCTAACACGCAAGCTGCACCAGTTACAAAAACACATATTAAATAAGCTATTTTAGCATCACCCATGACTTCAATGTTGCCGGAAATGAAGGATCTCAGCTATTTAAACTATATAGTTGCGTGTTAGATATTTATCTATGTTTTAAAAATATATATATATAACTCGCCCCGGTTTTACCCGAACTGTTCCCGATCCTCCATAAATACAGGTATATGGTTGTATTGGATTTTGCACCTAATTTTTGCGTGAAGGAGTATGACAAACATACATCGTCACAAACTTAACATTTGGTCTGTGTAAACACTGCATATACCACGACCCCGACCACGTCTGTGTGAGACGTTTTGAGAGAATACGCCACTTCCCACATTCTTGCAACGCAACTTTATACATGGTTTTTCATTTATTTATTTACTCTATTTTAATAGGATTTTATACCATTACTAGCTGACCCGGCAAACGTTGTTTTGCCTTATAAATTATAGATAGTAGCCGATTCTCAGACCTACTGAATACGCATATAAAATTTGGTAAAAATCGGTAAAGCCGTTTCGGAGGAGTACGGTAACTAACATTGTGACATGGAAATTTTATATAGTATAAGATGATAGATGAAGATATATTAGGCTTAAAATCATAATATAGGGCCGGACGTGGAAATGTTAAAGATCCTTATAATATAATTTTCGATGTTATCTTGAAAAATCAGGTGTTGTAATGTTGTGCATATAACCTTATTATTATGTATCATTAAGTGAATGAACTTGAACATGCACAAATGAAATGGTAGCACTGGAATGAAACTATACAAGTACGCTGCAATTGGTATACCATACAAAATGACATTATATCTTTGTGCCGATTTGATTAGCGCCATGTTGCGCTGTTGTCGCGCGTTTTCTATTGAAAGTGATGGTGGCCGTCCGTGAAACTAATAGTTTCGTGGCCGGTCACCATCACTGTCAATAGAAAACAGCGCAACATGGCGCAGATCAAATAGGCACAAAATTCAGTGCGCTTTGACCTGGCCAGCGACTTGTACGATGGAGGTCAGTGAATAAATAATAATAATAAATAAATATTGCACGACGTTACACACAGCGCAATTTAGTCCCAAACTAAGCACTAGGCTTGTACTATGGGTACTAGACAACGGATATAATACTTACTTATTTTTCTTTTGTAAATACATACATATGATACATAGACACACACCCATGTCTTCGGACCGTGGTGAGTCCTAGGACATGTCGGTTTCTTCACGATGTTTTCCTTCACCGTAAGAGCGATGTTATTAGTGCACATAACTTTTTTCTTAAAGAAAAAGACATTGGTGCGCGGCCGGGTTCGAACCCACGACCCTCGGAATGAAAGTCGGGGTATCTACCACTAGACCAACACCGCTCTTTGCTGCTCCGCTCAGTGAATGGTAGTCAACAATATACAGTGCAACCTCAATACAACGAACCTCAATATAACGAATTCCTCGATTTATCATTTTTTTTTAAATCCCCATTAATTGCCCATAAGAGTCAATATAAAATATACCTCTACATTGCGAATATTTTTTGCGACGCCTCTCTTTATTACGAATTCAACTCACAACTCACCTCACATCTGTTGTATCTACACCGTTGTTCCTACTAGTGTGCTTTTTTGTTGCGGAATAAATGATTATCTATCTTATCTATCTAATTCTCAACTTTAAAAAGTGAAAACACCTCTAATTAACGAATTTTGTCATCCCAAAACCTTTATATGGCGTTTTCACCGGTACATAATATACACAGTAATTTTATTTAAATGTGTTTTATTTATTAGTAGATGTTGTTCGTTATAACAAGATGAGTAGGTAGTAGGTACGTAATGTTGAGGTGAATAAAACTATTTTTTACCTCATTATAACGAATCTTAAACCAATCTAACCTCAGCTTAACAAATTACTTGATATATAAAGTATATTTACTGGTCCCCTTGCGATTTGTTGTATTGAGGTTGCTCTGTTATTATTAACATTAAATCGTGCGCTCTCCTATCAGTTGCTGACGGCGTTCGTTGCATTGAAATTCGGACTATGCTTTTTTTTCGATAACAAAATTTTATATTTTAGAAAATACTTTCACGGTGTATTCATTTTTCACACGTAAAACACACTACTGACGCGGCCGGTTACATAATTTTAAATATTTGGGTTAAATGTGCCTGATAAATTTTAAAAGAAAATAACATAGTTGCTATTAAAATTTATCAGGCGCTTACTTTTAATCCAAATACATTATTCAAAATGGATATAACTTTGTAATTAACGTATGTACGCAGATAAAACTTAAAATCTGCTTAGTAACAATTAGGTAGCAATTTTAAGTAAAAAAATATATAATGTAAAACTTATTCATAAAAAAATATAATGCCACACTGATGACCTTCTTTTAAATCCATTTTTTTAATTCAATATGGCTGATGCTAGATTAGATTGTTATATTCCAGTTTCAGAAACTGTGCCAGCCATCCTGATATTAGAATTTCTGGTCCAAAAATCTTTAAATTATTTAGAATATATTAATTGTAACAATTTTATGCTAACAGTAGCAAATAGAAGCAAACAGATAGCTAGCTATTTTTGAATATACTCTCAGTTCCATACGTTATACCCACCAGCCATTCTGACGGTGACGACGAATCATGTTTAGCTAGTTCAAAATCCACAGTGCCTAATATCGCATACCTAATGTAAATAATACTTACGCATTGAAAACTGGCTATTGATTGCATA
The DNA here is from genome assembly GCA_958496205.1 of Idaea biselata. Classification (NCBI taxonomy): domain Eukaryota; kingdom Metazoa; phylum Arthropoda; class Insecta; order Lepidoptera; family Geometridae; genus Idaea; species Idaea biselata. Next base: position 19,955 of record CAUEGO010000048.1, on the reverse strand, counting down.
ATACCATCCACAATTTTTCTATCAAAGTACGATATTACTTCATTTACACGAGTTAAGTACTTGATTCCGTTCGTCCTCCTGTACCATTTTATCACACAGGAGGTAATTTCTCTCGCTTAAAGGTGATCGCACATTTATCAGCAACACACGGGCCGCACTTGCCGCATTTTAGAATTCATTGTATGTAATGATGAGAAACCTCGCACGATTCACCCGCACCGCACTTTACGAAATGCGACGCGTGCGTTGCTGATAAATGTTCGAAGTGTCTAAGTGACAGACTGTCCGACGGTCGAGTCATTACTTTTAGGCTCCGTCTTTTCAGTCATCAATTGCGTGGAACATTTTTTCAAAGGATTGCTACTTCCATATGTTGTGAGTTCGTTGTCATTGATATGTAGTAGAAGGATAGTACTTAATATATCTGTTCTCAAACTTTTTCGTTGACAAAACTCTTTTGGAAAGTCAAAAGATTGACGGAGACCTAAAATGTAGTACAGACATTTCGCAAATCGCAAGAAAACTGTCGTTATAGCTTAGATGATAACAAAAAAACAGCAGAGACATTACCTAGTCTCGGAAAATGAGACGGTAAAACTGCGTCTAGCTGACGCACTAGCCTCAGTCGTATGTCGAACCGTTGCCGCGTGAGCACGTGCTGTCACTGTCACACTGCGATTATCTTTTTGAAATCCATATGAATGCCTTTTTACCCGACTGCGCAACGCAAAGAAGGGTTATTGCTTATTTACAAATGCCTGAATCATTCTTAAAGACAAATATTTTTAAATACAATAGTTTTATGAAAATGCATGTAGGTGTTTCTAGCTCATTTTTCGAATACGCAATGTTAGAATATACCGTATCTACTATTTTTGTTTTCATCTAAGCGTTATAGGTACATTCTATACTAAAATCAAGTTGTACCATATTTACCCGAATGTGTATCACAAAGGAGAGTATCTATTTCATTGTTTTTTTTATTGATTTATTTTTTTCGTACTTCTGCGGAGCCCCAGCATAGGCTTTGCCCGGAGCCCTACGGTTCCGCGGAGCACACTTTGAGTATGGCTGATTTATAGTATCTTTGCCTTTTTAAGGTGAAATAAAACACATATTAACAGATTTTAAGTTCAATTTAATCTATTGATTATTTCTTCCAGGTTAGTCTGCGCCTTAAGAGGAAAGGTTACCCTCTCTTTCTCCATACCATACAAACGTTGTCCACTGTTTCCTCCCTGGGTAAATACCTATGAAAAACACCAAAACATTGGCGCATAGTAGATATAGGTTTTATGACGTAAACGTATTTGCTCTAATGTCTTTTTTTTTTTTTTTTTTTTTTTTTTTTAATTAATAACTTTGACTAAGATTATATTGTTTGGACCAATAATTGTGTTTGTCTGGCAATACTTTATTAAATTGTGATTAATTTGATATGACATTTACCGAATTTTAATGTAGTAGATAAAATAGAACCTATGATTTCATATGCCGAACTGGCAAATAGAGAGAAACTTATACTTATTGTTGACTTGCCACCACCTGTTTACACCAACCTATATCTTCTTTTATCTTCTATTATATAAAAATCAATCCCTATTTCCCTTGGTCACGGCATCACACTTAAACTTTTACACATATTTCGATAATTCTTTTTTTGTTGTGACCGCTATTGTCAGGAGAAGGTTCTTATGAAAGAAAAAATGCTAAACCGATTTTGATGAATTTTATTTTTTTATACTAAACGACAGGACAGCGGACGAGGGGTCTGTCGGGTCAGCTAGTTATAAATAAATGATTTGGTTGATTGATTGAACACACTCTCTCCCTGCTATTATAAAATAAGTTTTAAGTGCCAGACCTGGTTTGGTTTGACCATGATTTACTATGCCTAAATCATGGTTTAAACCAGGTCTGGCCGTAAAACTCATTTTATAATAACCATGTCTAAGTTTTAGCTCACACTAATAGTGGTTTAGGTTGTGCGTTAATCAGTCATATATATATAGAAGATATTCTATTTACTTATAAGCCTATGTTCGGAGTAAAAAAGTTAAAAAATTACACTCAATACTTTGATTAATATATTTGATTGATTGATAAATTGAGATTATTAAAATCTTTATTAATCTCAATTATATATATAAGTAAAAGATATGTCCACTGAATAGCAGGCGAGGCGTTCTTCTCCCTTGACAACGTAAAACTTCGCTTCGTACGCTCCGTACAGTCCGTGTTCAGGCAAATCGGCATAGTCGAATACATAATTCGTTATTATAATATCGCCCTGTAAATAGAAGAAGTGCAGATTTTTTAAATCCATTTATGTTCTTTTTCTAGAGATAGAGCCTGCAATCTTCTGCATAACAGGCGGAGGTTTGCACGGCGGGCCACAGAGGTCTTCAAAATATGTACTAATTTCTAGAGATGGGCCGAATAGTCGGGAAAGGCGATTAGTCGGCAGCTTAACCGACTCTTAATCGGTGGGTGCCGACTATTCAGCAAATTATGCCGACGAGTCGTCAACTAACAATTATAAAACCAATATTTTTTAAATTAGTGTACATATTATAGTTAGAAGGTGGGTAGTCAGAAACACGTAAACAAAACACGTCATAGCCTACACTCATCATCTAAACATCTAAAATGTCATAACTATGCCTCAGCTCCATTTAATTTTTTTCCACTTTTATTTCAACCATTTTTTGGAAGTTTCGCTACAGTTTTCAAAGTGCAAATTTATCCAACAATCGCCGAGATATCGTGATTAACCCAAATAGTGATGGGATTTTACCCGGAAAAAACCCAAATGTGGGAAAAAACCCGGGGAAAATTCCCGAATGGGATAATATTCGGGTTTTTTCATATTTAGCATATGTAACGTCTAGGTAATGTGTAGATACATGTATATATCAAATAGTATGTACTATTTAAGTACTATTACTACTAATTAGAGCTAATGTAACTTTGCTTATCTTTATAATTCAACAAAAACGTTTTATTTACTCAATGCTACCTAATTAATTAAATAAAAATAAAATAAAATAATATATTTAAATAATGTAATTACATCTAGTGGAAATACACAAGAAATAGAATTTTGCAAAATTAATAATAAACAGGGTGAACCATTTAAACGGGCCTTCAGGGGATATCCTAAACTATAAGAGAAAGAGAAAAATGCTGAAAGGAGTTGCGTCCCCGATTTTGACAAAAAATAAAATGGCATTAATAGATTTTCGAAAAATTAATTACCCTAGCCAGGAATCGAACCTTGACTTTTTGCTAAAAAAATAAACACCCTATATTATTGTACTGTTCGATAGCGTTGCTGATAAATGGAAACAAACATAGTGTAGTAAATCAAGACAAATGCCTCATTTTTAATAAAAATATTAATTTTCACAAAAAAAGAAATCTATCAGTTGTGCATCACTGCTTACATCACACATCAAAGCTCATGCTTTGAACTGTGTGCGAAATTTTAAAACCAGAACATGTTCTGAAATGATGATAAAATCTAGCATTTTATCATCATTTCAGAACATGTTCTGCAAATCGAGAACAACGACCTACTCGATTTGCAGTCGTTCAAATCGAGTAGGTCGTTGTAATAGGTACGGGTAGAAAACCCACGAGTACTTGTACAGCATACTTGACTATTTAGTATTTTTATTTAAAATTGACATTTTTCTCAATTTACCACAATATGTTTGTTTCCAGGATTTGATCTTTATCAGCAACACTATCGATCGGTACAATAATATAGGGAGTTTATTTTTTTGCAAAAAGACAAAGTTTAATTCCTGGCCAGGGTAATACATTTTTCAAAAATCTATTAATGCCATGTTAGTTTTTATCAAAATCGGGGACGCAACTCTTTTCAGCATTTTTCACTATCTCTTATAGTTTAGGATATTCCCCTGAAGGCCCGTTTTAATGGTTCACCCTGTATACGCTGGCGCAAAGTATGTGCACATCGCAAAGTACCTATTTTTCGCTGAATTTGTTCTAAAAATAAAAATAAAGTATTTTTTTCAAGATCGTGATAATTACGTTAAGTAATGAAAATACCCGTCTATTGGGTTTTTTCCCACATAAATACCCGGTTTTTTCCCGTTGGGTTTTTTCCCACTGCCCATCTCTAAACCCAAATATCACGAAATTGTAATGAGAAGGCAGGGTCGATGATTGGTCTAATATGAATTGAAACATTACCTCTCTAACGGGACAGTCCGGAGGGTCAACTCCTGCTGCAGTCAAGATCTTCACAAAGTTTTTATATGTGAACTGCTTGACCACGTTGCATAAGCTATCGTGTACCGTAGAGTACTGCTTTTTACACCCGCCGTCTACTTTTCTACACATTTCGAGGTGTGCCTGCTTAAACAAATACAGGATTATAGGATACTTTACTTTTACTGTGTGTTTCCGCAATTAGCTCTGGGCCTTTTTGCATGACTTTAAGCCGTAGGTTTCCTCACGATGTTTCCTTCGCCGTAAGAGCGATGTTAAAGAAAAGTACATTGGTGCGCGGTCGGCCAGAATTCGAAACCTGCCTGCCTTAAACAAAAACCGTGTTACAGGATACTAGCAGCGCCTTGCGGTTTCTCCCGCGTAATTCCCGATCCCACGGGAATATTGGGATAAAAAGTATCCCGTGTGTTTATCCAGATTTCCAGCTATTTACATGCCAAGTTTTATGGCCATCGCTTCAGTAGTCAGTACACATACTCTTTAATGTTAGTTGTTAGGTTGCGGGTTCGCTTCCCGCCGGGTGCAAGTATTTTGCTTAAAAAATAAATATTTGTGTCTGGTCTGGGTGTCCCTCTATGTATAATATGTATGTATTTACAAAGGAAAAATAAATATAAGTATTATATCCGTTGTCTAGTCACCGTAACACAAGCTTAGTCGCTTACCACGGGGCTAGATGGCGCTGTGTGTCGATCACAGAATTTATTTATTTATTTAATGTTAGTAGGATTTGCAAAAGTATATTTTATACTATAGATTTACCATTATTAAGACATTCTGGTTATAAAATCAAATGTCCGGGCAGGTTCAAGTCCTGTCTGGTGCAAATTAAAATACAAATAATCTGTCATCCAAATGTAGGAAACACTTTGAAGAAATAAATCAAGATAAAATCAAATGTTTTCCTTACCCCATGACTGGTTTCAGTTATACCTTCGGGTGCAGGGAGGGTGAAATTAAACCCGTCATGTGTTCGGTTCAGCTTGCGTCGTTTTATGTCTGCTCCGTGAAGAGGGTAGTCTATACCGTCTTGGCACATCTGTGCACTGCTCACTTCCCACTTGCCCACACCCTAAAGAAATACAAAAACAGTAATATGTAAAAAAAATAAGGAAAAATACTCATCCCACTAATATTATAAACGCGAAAGTTTGTATCTAATAAATAATAAATAAATAAAAAAATAAAAAAAAAAAATTCTGTGAACAACACACAGCGCCATCTAGCCCCGTGGTAAGCGACTAAGCTTGTGTTACGGTGACTAGACAACGGATATAATACTTATATTTATTTTTCTTTCGTATCTACGATGAAACTTGGAATATACAAAACACATAGGTTACTTTGTATCCCGATATTCCCGCGGGATCGGGACTTACGCGGGTAAATAACGACATTTTACGTTAAAATGACTTAACTGTAAAGATAACCATTAAAAGACAGGTTAGAACCACTGGAAAGTGGTTTCCTGTAGCGTTAGATAGATGGCGTTTTAAAACGTGCCTTAGTCGTAAAACAAACCAGGGATGGATACGCTTCTAGATTTTCACCGCACGGGGCAGGGACTTGCGTGGTCTAGTTAGTATAGACGTTGGGGTACATGCCCAAACACGCGAGTTCAAGCCTTGTCGCAAGTGAAAATTTTTGACTGCGTTTTTTTCCTTTAATTTTTTTTTTGATATATTGCTTTGAGCAATAAAGACAAATTACGAAAATGTAATATGTAACTTAAATAATCCAAATTCTTTTTATATTTAGGTAGGTATGCAACATCGCTCGAATTATGATGATTACAAGAATAATCTCTGAACTAGTCTAAACGTTGCGTTGCGTTGTCAAACTTTACTAAAGTTTGAGTAAAGTTTGTGTGGGTATATTCAGTGTCTCGAGCGTTGTCGTGGCGTCAATGGAACCGACCTTCGGTCGCATATAATGTGTTGCTATGCTGCCGAATCGCTGCCGAACTTACGCCCGACGAAGTTCGGCTGACACTATAACGCAACGTAATTACTGTATGGTGTGTCATCAGTAAATTAAAATACATTGCAGGCGTAGTCACGCCGAACTTCGGTCGCGTATTTTCGGCATAGTGTGTTTACTCACTAAATGTTTATTTACACTCCAAAAAACAAAAGTTTTCACGTATGTTGACATGGCCCTTTCACTAGGCTAAAAGACTTACTGCAATCATATCTAACAAGCCGGCTGCACCAGTTACAAAAATACATAACAAAAGAGCTCTGTAAGCTTCACCCATGGCTACAATGTTTCCGGAAATTAAAGGATCTCGGCCATTTTAACTATGTAGTTGCGTGTTAGATATTTGATCTAATCAATAATCATGAAGAATCAGTTGTATATTATTGCAATTATGTGCATAAGTTATCATTATGTGAATGGACAAGTACAATTTAGAAGTTGTAAATAACATAATTACTAGTGATGGGTCGACTAGTCGGCGAATTGTGAAGTTTTTGCTGCAAAGCTGTTGCTGCAAGTTTTGCATGGCAATCTTAGATTAAAATAAAAAACTAAAGATACGGTATCTAGTCTCGGAAAATGAGACGATAAAACTGCGTCAACTCAGTCGTATGTCGAACCACTGCCGCGTGAGCACGTGCTGTCACACTGCGATTATCTTTTAGACATCCATAAGAATTCCTTTTGCTTATTTACAAACTCTGACTCATTTTTAAAGACAAATGTTTTTAAATTACAATAATTTTATGAAAATGCATGTAGGTGTTTCTAGCTCATTTTTCGAATACGCAATGTTAGAATATACCGTATCTACTATTTTTGTTTTTATCTAAGATGGCAATGGCAGCCTCGGCGGACTTTCTTTGGTTTGTAATTATAATGTCACATTTTATTTTACGCCGAGTTGTGTGGTTACAAGAAATTACTTCTTTTTTAATTACGGCGACTAGGTTAAACCGTTAAGGGATATATCATTTTATTTATATTTTGATACCTACTAATCATTTCTGTACAAAAAGTAATATCCCATCAAAAACTTAATAAAGATATGTAAAAAATCGCTAAGTCAAACCTTAAGCTCCTAATTTATTAGAATTCAAATCAAATTCAAACGCGATGTAGCCCCAGCATAGAATAGGGTTACCCCATCTCTTTCCGTGGGTGTCGTAAAAGGCGACTAAGGGATGAGATTAGCAAACCCAAAGTTCTCCTCGCGCGGTGGCGGATCAACTGCTTGATCCCTAATAGGGTTGGTGTCAGGCAGGCAGCCGGCCGTAAAAATAATGCCAAATCTAATTGCAGAAGGTATGGTCAATGATGACTTACCGACTGCGTCGACCCCAAATAAAAAACAAGGGGTTTAGCGGACCCCGGGATCCCGAGAGGGATGCAACCGGGAACATCGCTCGGATGAGAAGAAGAAGAATAAGTTATAAGTGAAGAACGATGGCCAATACCTATACGTCATTTTATTTGACTAAAAAAAGTTTGTTTTAGAGAAATGTTAAATGTATATTTCGTAATTTAATTGTAGACTATGATTTGACACATCTTCCTGAAGAAAAATGTTACAAAACGTCACATTTGTAGTCTATAGTTAAAAACCGGCCAAGTGCGAGTTGGACTCGAGCACGAAGGGTTCCGTACCACTATCACAATTGGTACCGAACCCTAAAAAAACAGGAATTAACCAATCCGTGAACGCAACGCAAACGTTTCAATATATTTTACTATACAACTGGCGTAAGTCTATTACTCCATTAGTAGATGGCGTAGTAAAAATACATCGCGGTATTAATCAAATAATGACATAGTACAAGCCTAGTGCTTAGGGCTAGATTGTGCCGTGTCCAACGTAGTACTATACATAATAATATTATTTATATCTTCTTATATATAAAATTTCCATGTCACAATGTTAGTTACCGTACTCCTCCGAAACGGCTTCACCGATCTCCACCAAACTCCACATGCGCATTCAGTAGGTCTGAGAATCGGCTACCATCTATAATTTATAAGGCAAAACAACGTTTGCCGGGTCAGCTAGTCTTATATATAAAATTTCCATGTCACAATGTTAGTTACCGTACTCCTCCGAAACGGCGCGACCGATTTTTACCAAATTTTATATGAGTATTCAGTAGGTGTGAGAATCGGCTACTATCTATAATTTATAATGCAAAACAACGTTTGCCGGGTCAGCTAGTTTATTTATAATGTTCAAAAATAAACTAAAAAAAATGCCACTATTCAAACTATTGTAAATCTTTATTAATCTCATTCCTTTTTAAAACGAAGCTCCAATGCGGTGCAAGCGATGCGCTCCTGTTCCTTGAGAACGTAAAACAGCGCTGTGTACGTTCCATACATTCCATTGTTTTCGCACTCCGAATAGTCGAATACATAATTCCTTAATACAACTTCTCGCTGTAAATAGAAAAGTATATAATTATTGTGTGTTATGCTCAGCTTCTGGAGTCATAGTCTTTTATAAATAAATCATTTATTTCATCGAATTCAAAAAATCGAATTCAGTCTTTTATTGATTTAGAACAGAACAGGGATGGGCAAACTGTTTTCAATTACATGCTAATATTTTCGCAAAAAGCTATGGCCGGCCAAGGCGTCATAGATTTTTCCCCCCCTTACTGAACTTACTGAACCTCACGGATAGGAACCGATTTAACAAAATAATCCTTACTGCGACAAAATTAAATTAACACTTAAAAATAAAATAAAAACCGAGTTAAGAGGATCGTCTCCATTCTTTTTCTCCATACAAACGTAGTTTAAATTTTCCTCCCTGGATAAAGACATTAGAGCAAATATGTTTAATGTTTATGCCATAAAACTTATATCTGTCATGACAATGCATCTACCTTTTTTTTTTCTAATTAAAATTAATAAAAAATTGAAAAATATTTCTAATAAAAATGCCCTGAGGAATAAAACATAAGAAATATCTGATATGAATTTGTTACATTACCGCTGTTATCGGACAGTCCGGAGGATCAATTCCTGCTGCAATCAAGATCTTAACAAAGTTGTCGTATGTGAATTTCTTGACGTAATTGCAGTAGCTTTTGTCCTCCAAGATGAACTGGGTCTTACATCCACCGTCTACGTGTTTGCACACTTCGAGGTATACCTGTCGTAAACGAATACAAGGTTATAGTAGCGCTTAAGGGGACAGTCTACCTACTCATTTCTCCATACAAACTTTACAAACGTAGTCGACTGTTTCCTCCCTGGATAAAGATTTTAGAAAAATATGTTTATGCCATAAATCCAGCCATGACCATGCCCCTATGTTTTGATTTTTTTTTATTTTCTAATTTTTCAGAATTTTATTTCTATTCTTATTAGAAAATAAAAAATCAACGAAACATAGGGGCATGGTTATGGAAGATATAGGTTTTTTGGCATAAACATATTTGCTCTAATGTCTTTATCCAGGGAGGAAACAGTCGATTACGTTTGTATCGAAAGAGTAGGTAGACTGTCCTCTTAAGTAACGATCCCGTGACAATCGGGATAAGTAGTTCCCCATGTGTTAATTCCGAGGGTCGTGGTTCCGACCGCGCACCAATGTATTTTTCTTTAAGATAAAAATATGTGCCCTATGAGCATTGTGTGGAAACCGACATGTTCTGGAACTTATCACGGTCCGAAGGCATGGGACATTCGCCAATCCGAAGTAGGCTCCCATGGTGTCTTACTGCCTAACCGATGTGGAACACAACGCTACAGCCCAAAGAATCTGGAAATGTTTGGACTGGACTCAAAGGAAATTAGTAACGTACCTACTAATGTGTAATGTGTATAATGGGCTGCCACATTAGACCATTACTGATCGATGCGGCATCTTAAATAGCCCACCCCACTCACACAATAATAATTAATTGCAATCGGTTCTGTAGTTTTTGCGTACTAACTTATGCTCAAATTTCACCTTTGTATATCAGCATTCAGTATCATTTATAAAATTTAGTGTTTTCCTTACCCCATGACTGGTTTCAGTCAAATCTTCAGGTAAATTGAAGGTTAAATTAAACCCGTCATGTGTCCGGTTCAGCTTGCGACGTTTTACTTCCAGCTGTATAGGGTAGTCTATGCCATCATCGCACGGCTGCACGCTGTTTGTCTCCCATTTTCCTTTACCCTGAAGAAATACAGAGAGAAATACAGTGAGAGGGGAGAGAGAGAGCCCAGAGGGAGACTAGGGTGAAGAAAGCCCTTTTTTAAAGTGGCTAATGTTTAACTCTCCTGAAGATCTACTTGCCATAAACAGAGCAGTAGCCAGAGCCAGGCTGGACCACTTACAGCCATATTAAGTTAAGTAGCAAACGTCGGAGGGGCAGAATAAGTTATAAGTTGGCACGTTCTAGGATCAAAGCGGCGCAGGATATATCCAAGTGCTGCTATGTAAAGGACTCTGACGGTACCCTGTCATGCGAGGATCTCGCGCTGAAGGACAGATATATCCACGAACTGCTAAATAAGAAGTATAAAGAGGTGCAGCCACCGGAAATCCCTTCGAATCAAGGACTTGTGCCACTGATTACGCCCGAAGAGCCCTTCACCGCAGTAGGAACCGGAAAGCTGTCGGCTCTGATGGAGTCCCATCAGAGTATGGAAGGCGATAGGTTTTCGTGACATCTTAACTGCTGTTTGTAATACTAAATCTTTCCCTTTTACAATCGGAGTCCACCAGGGTTCCGTCCTATGTCCTTTCCTGTTCAGTATACTGGACTCATGTATGATGTTGATATTGTGCTGGCGTATTTCCGTAAGGAATGGCTTGGGAGACGTGTAAATGTGTGGAAAAAGTTAAATAGTGAAAATAATTGAGAACGGCGGTTTGCAACTGAATGAGTTAAAAGACTTACAATAAAATCTAACACGCAGGCTGCGCCAGTTACAAAAACACACATCAAAAGAGCTCTATTGGCGTCACTCATGGCTACAATGTTGCCGGAAATAAAAGGATCTCGCGCATTTAAACTATGTGGTTGCGTGTCAGATATTTGATGTAATCATAAAATATAAGTTGGTTACTGTTGTTATTCTGTGCATAAGTTATTATTATGTATCATTATGTGAAAGAACATGCACAATTTGGAAAGGCTCGTAAATATAGTTATTACCCTTAAACTGAGATCGCTTTAAGCGATAAGGCCGCCTGCACTAACAAACTTTCACATTTTATATTATAATGTGACATGGAAATTTTATATATTAGATATTAGAAGGATAACTTAATTGTAAGTAAATTAAAACAATAATGAATGCTTAAAATCATTTAAATCCATAATTAATTAGCAATAAATAATCCACAAAAAATCACATGATTATAGACACTGCAACAAATGGGAATAAAAGTGAATTTCGCGTAGCAGTACATTGCTCATATCTTACTATGATAACTGTGTGACGATACACGCAGGTTGTAACACTAAAAAATATAAATCTTCTAATTGTAGTTTGGTAAAAAACGCATTTATTTTCATTTATGATCTATTTCTTGTTTCAGACTAATGAACTGCACCCTCCAATCAGCGACAGCGATCGACGAGCATTCCATAGCGGCGGCCATGTTACCTCTAGCAGCGGCGTACTGCCGGAAACTTTGTACCGGCGTCATTCAGTACGCGTATATGTGTATACAGGTTAGTTGAAGGGGAAAGCAAACCCAGTTGTCTAATACCTACGCATATTATTATGTTATAGCGTCCTCAGCTATGACCAGCAAGGGTATACAGAGAGGGGTCCGCTGTACCGTCAGGCCACCCCGGAGGGCAACCGTCAGGGATCAGCGAGGCGAGACTACCGCGGTTGTATCGTTGACAGCAATCGATGCCGACGCGGTAGTTTGACATCTCTGACAGCGGAGTTTTCAATTTTAAAACCGCGCATCCATGGCCGTCAGCCGTCGATTTGAAGATTTTCTGTCAAAATCTTCAATTCAATTCAATTCTGTCTGTGTTGCATTCATTCAATTTGGCTTCGGCATCGATATGAGTAATCGACGCGCCGATTTGAAATTTTCGCGGTTCGAAATTCGGCTGTCAACTGTCAAATGAATCAGATCCCGATTCCGACGGAACAACCGCTGTAGCTTTCCAGTTATTGACCGATCGTGTCCCCAAATGCACATCAAAGGAAAAAGGATACCAGCTCGTTCCCCATACAAACGTAGTCGGTTAGTCGGTATTAAAAGGTGGCTTGGAAGAGTCCGCTCTCAACGGTAAGGCCGCTTATTGTGCCATTTTTGATTCAAGTTTCTCTATTTTTATTTAATGTAATTGTTAGTTTTGTTGTGCATAATAAAGCGTTATATCTATCTATCTCTCTTGTAGACTGTTTTCTCCCTGGATAAAGAAATTCAAGCAAATACCATAAAACATATATCTGCCCTAACTAATGCCTCTATGTTTTGAGTTTAGTTCATTTTCTTATACTTACCAAATGGCTTGGAATTCGGAGCTAACTGTTGAATTAATACTGTTAAGTCATTAGCAGCTCTATATAACAAAGTCTATAATGCGACATGCGAAAGGCATATGCGACTGAACAGTATCCTACCAGTTGCGCCGAGCACTATAGTTTGTTAGGTATTGCTTTTTGATGTTGGACCTATATTATAGGAGCACCAAGTATGGACCAGTCAGCAGTTTTGGGAGGCTGCTTTCTACGGGGACGTCCAACGGGATATCAAAGCTTTGTACCTGCCCAGCCCCACACATCATAGAGTGCCTAGTCCGAGGTATTTACCACATAATAATATGACTGAACTTTGGTCGCCTTTCACGTGAAATATTGTGCCATAATTTTCATCTGTATCTCTTTCGCTCTTCCATATCGCAGCGTAGTCAGCCTAGAAAGTGGTTAATGTTAAACTTTTTAAAAACAGCCGAGGTATTTTACTTAACACTTACCATGCTATTATAAAATAAGTTTTAAGAGCCAGACCTGGTTTAAACCATGATTTACTATGCCTAAATCATGGTTTAAACCTGGTCTGGCCTTATAACTCATTTTATAATAACCATGTTAAATGTTAAAATTGAAGGTCAAATTCATGATATTAAGGGAATATGACGTAGATCATTGCGAAAAATTATGCGGCTAAAATGTTTGAACCCTTGAAAAGGGGTTTGAATATTTTGGCAAACATCTGGTACGTCAGGTATATTGAACGTTGATTATGTTATAGGGATGATGAGGAGTACATATCGTTGTTAAAAGCACAAGAACCGAGCGCGCTCGAGATCGCAGCGGAGCAGATGCGGCTGTGGCCTAGTCTACCTCAAGGTATGATACTTCCTATTTCAGATTTACAGGTGCTGTGTCCCACGGTTACGCCCGCATAAGTCCTGATCCCGTGGGTATTACGAAAAACCTTTTCTTATCGGATGCCTACATCGCATAATGATCACACTCCAAATTTCAGTTCTCTACTATCTGCGGTGTAGGTTGTGCGTTGATCAGTCAGTCAGGTCAAAGCATTTTATAGATATAGGTTTTTTTACCAACCTTCAGGGCGCCAAAATAATGCTAAAATAATTCCAATTTTGTCAAAAACTAGTATTACATATTTCAATTTTTCAAAAAGGTCCAGAGACTTGAGTAAAACCAGCTCATATTGCAAAAAAAATGCAAACAGGCACCTTATTAAATCGATCGAAAATGTTGCTGTTCATAGTACCTGTACCTACAAACCTAGTACCCTACAAAAATGTATGTTTTCGTTGTTCTAGATAAACAACGCGAGCTCATAACCCGCGAACAGTCCACTCTGTACAGCCAAGCGATCCACTACGCCAACAGCATGGTGCACTTACTGCTGCCACTAGATGGCGCCGGCCGCCGCTCCGAGGCGAGAGGCGACGATGTAGACAGAGCGAGCAACAGTATCACTAACAGGCAAGTCTCTGTACAGCCAAGCGATCCACTACGCCAACAGCAGATGTCATCTCAGTCAATCCTGAAGAAGACGCTCAACGTTTCGAGACCTTTACAGGCCTAAAGATCTCGAAACGTTGAGCGTTGAAACAATGCTAAAAGTAATAAACACCACGTGATTAAAACCGAAAAATGTCTTTAATTTCAATACAACATCGCGAAAACAGAAGAAAAAGCTCTTCAAATATCTTCTATGTTCTTTATTACTTGACACTGAGAACGAGTAGCAGCGAGTAGGCACCGAGTAGAATACTCACCGGGAAGTGACCATGTGGTCTAAGTGACTCCAAAGCTGCAGTGGACAAGTTCCGACTCGTCTTTCACGATGTCTGCATTGACCTTGTTATTGGTACAAGCGATGACGCCTATATCACCTATTCTTCTTGTTTTTTCTGCTGTTATCCCAATTATGGTTGGGACAGAAGGTACATCTTACGGCCATCATACCCTACTGCATAAAGATTTGTCAGGATGGCAATGATGGGGTACCCTATTTTATGCTATACCACCAACTAAGGGTCACTTTGTTTGCAACAGTGTCGCGGAATCAGACAGTGTTGATGCGGAGTCAGGGTTCGAAGAGGCCGACCCTGGTGAAGCGGGGAACAACGTCATCAAGATGGTCTCCAGATTTGTTGATAAGGTGACTGATTCTGACTATCCTTTGATCTTCTTCCTTTTTAGCCAGACGCTTGAATTAGGGCCAGGACCAGGGCCTAAGGCCGGGCGCACTTAAGAAACGTTTTTGTCCGAATTTCATTTGTGCGCTAACGTACGGAGACGTACGAACAATCAAATCCTTCCAAATACTATGAAAGCGCTCAGACTAATCGGATTAGTCATACGTATACTGATTCGTATGCAAACTGCGCGCAATCTTAAAGGCGTTGTTGGCATCCATCCATTGATTGAAAAGAAATATACGGTCGAATTGAGAACCTCCTCCTTTTTTACGTGAATTCGCATTATATACGTTCAGTTGGAACTGACAAAGGTGTACTTGTTCAGTTTAACCCCTCCTTGCATGGAGTGAGGCTATTAGTTAGAAAATCAAAACTTTCCTTACATGGAGGGAAAGTGTTTGTAACTTTTCTAATGCAATGATTAAATTCTTCACCCAGGTGTGTACAGAGGGCGGTGTGAGTGCAGACCACGTCCGGTGTCTCCATCAGATGATTCCTGGAGTGGTTCACATGCATCTGGAGACCTTGGATGCTGTCGCGAGGGAGAGCAGAAGGTTACCACCAGTTCAGAAGGTGATTATTACGCAAATCTGTTACTTCAATTTTTGAGTTCAAATCTCACGGTTGTCCTTTAATTTGATTTACCATGTTTGTCAGAGAGATTTGATCCTTATCAATCGTTTCCTTACTTTTAAGCTTTCTTAGTTTTTCGCTCAGACTAGGCGGGACACGTCTGCCATATGCCAGAAGAGACTTGAACGAAAGCCACTATTGTCTGAATCCCAAACTCCAAGAGGCGACTAGGTAGACCAAAGCGGAGATGGCATGACGAGGTCGACAAATTTAGGCCTGAGTGGCGAACAATAGTCCCAATAGATCCGAATGGAAGAGTTGTAGGGAGGTTCTTTGCCCTATGAGGGAGGTCATATCGGGATTAAAAGTAGCCTATAGCATTCCTCAATAAATGGACTACCCAACACTGAAAGAATTATTCAAATCGGACCAGGGGTCCAGAGATTAGCGCGTTCAAACAAACAACCAACCAAACGAATTCTTCCGCTTTATAATAATAGAATAGATTAGTTTTCCAGTTTTCCAGTCCCAGTTGTGTGAAATGTGTTTTCAAAAATCTTTCATTGCAGTAATGACTTTCCATACAAGAGTTATTCAAAGTATTAACCCTGTATACAATGTGTATCCAGCCGCACATAGTGGCCCCGCCGCTGGTGCCGGGCGAGGCGGTGTCCGCGCCCGCCCTGCGCGCCTACTTGGTGTCGGACGGGCGGCACTGCGCGCTGCTGCCGGCTGAGGGGGCGCTGTTCCTCACCAACTACCGCCTCGTCTTCAAGGGACTGCCCACCGACCCTTACGGTGAGTGACGTACGCTCAGCCTTCATAACCCTGGTTGAGTTGCAGGCTGACTTTTGTCAGAAACTTGACAATTTCTTCAAGAGAATGTTTTGACAACTTCTTCGGGAGAATTCATTGACAACTTCTTGACAAAAGCCATAACACCTTTGATCTTTTAGCTTTTCTTAGGGAGTTAAGGTAACTCTTTGCGGACAATGTCTGACTGTGGTCTGAAAGGCGAAAACTTCTTCAGGACAATTTTTTGACAAATGCCAAAGGACTTTTGAGCTTTTAGCTCATCTCGAGGAAATGACTTGGCTTAAGTAACAAACACTCCGCCAAAATAGATGCTGAGATATTATGTACCTTTAAGTTATATTTTCTAAAATAGCCAAATACATCAAACGGTTAAGTAATATATTAATCCGAGCCAAATACCAACCTAATTTCTTCATTTTTAAAGTCTTTTATTTCTTTTCATACCCACAGCATGCGAACAAACAGTCGTTCGATCATTTCCAATCTGCTCACTGACGCGTGAGAAGGCAATCCGGACACATTACCTGCCACATTTAGAGCAATCGTTGCAGGACGGATTGCAGTTGAGATCTGCTACATTCCAACTTATTAAGGTAAGTGTATCTGACCTTAATGACACGCTTAGAGCATTAAAAGCCTAGCTTAGCTACCCTAATAAACCTCCTCTGTGCTTCGGAAGGCACGTTAAGCAGTTGGTCCCGGTTGTTATCTCTGATAGCAGTCGTTATGTCAATTTAGAGGCCTTAGGGCGACCTGAAAACTCTAACACCACACCTGGTGTAGTGTATTCCGTATAGTGGTGTGGATGGTGATCCACACCACTATACGTACTATACCTACTATACTAAAGAAGAAGAAGAAGCAACCTGTAGTTGTCAAGTTCTTAGGCGCAGTCGTTTATCCTATACAGTGTCTTCATCACGTTGTTGCTTCCTAGGTCGCCCTAGACGAGGAAGTGAGCAGCGAGATGGCGGAAACTTTCCGCAAACAACTCGCCCGTCTGCGGCACCCCGACCACCCGCTGCTTCACTTCGCGCTAGCGCCGCGCCACCAGCCGCCGCCCGCGCACCACCAACCCAAACATCATACTCTCAAGTAACTATACCAATATTGTTGCTCATTTATGTGGTTTAAGAAGAATGTTGGTCCCAACATGCTGCCTTGGGGGACACCAAATTTGTTTCAGCTTTAGTATAAATAAGTTTTTATTATACATTTAAGTAAGCAACCGTCGCCTTCCCAAAATCAACCCAAACATCATACACTTAAGTAACCATACTAATAATTTTTTATATTCATTTATGTCACTAAAGAAGAATCTTAAACCTAACACGCTGCCTTGGGGGACACCAAATTGGTTTCAGCTGCAGTACACAAGTGTTTATTACACACTCAAGTTATTATTTATTGTTATTCCACAATGAGACTCGAAATTTCAACCTTAACCGTCATAAGTATACCATAGGCAACAAGATAGATACTTAACATTTATCTCACATAGTTTGCCAAAACTCATTTATGTAAGTAAAGATGAATTTTGACCCAACACGCTGCCTTGGGGGACACCAAAACTCCTTGTAACCTCATGCCTCAGTACTACTTATTAAGTTTTTGTACTCCAGTCTCCTGTTGTCTATTTACTAACCAATTTAAAGCTCAGATCACATAATACCTAGAGCTGGTTGCGGGATTTTAATAATTTTCGAATTTGTAACTCTCGAGAAAAAAAATCCGTCTCTTTTCCTCGTTATAGAAGAAAAAGGGGCGGATCATTTTTTTCGATGGACGTGAGCTTTTTCGTGCTCGTATGCTACAGGTATGTGTTTTAGACTTAATTAATTTTGTTTCTGTTCAGGAATTTAGCGAAGAAGACATTTTTGAAGACGGCCCGGCGCGCGGGGCTGAAGCCGAAGCCGTCCAAACGCCAGAAGTACGTGCTGCCTTCAGCCGACGCGCGCTCGCTGACCTCGCCGCCGCTCATGTCGTCCCTCTCCGCCGACACTCTGTCGTGTAAGTACACTTACCCTGACGCCAGAAGTACGTGCTGCCTTCAGCCGACGCGCGCTCGCTGACCTCGCCGCCGCTCATGTCGTCCCTCTCCGCCGACACTCTGTCGTGTAAGTACACTTACCCTGACGCCAGAAGTACGTGCTGCCTTCAGCCGACGCGCGCTCGCTGACCTCGCCGCCGCTCATGTCGTCCCTCTCCGCCGACACTCTGTCGTGTAAGTACACTTACCCTGTGGCTACACTAACGTCCAAACGCCAGAAGTACGTGCTGCCTTCAGCCGACGCGCGCTCGCTGACCTCGCCGCCGCTCATGTCGTCCCTCTCCGCCGACACTCTGTCGTGTAAGTACACTTACCCTGACGCCAGAAGTACGTGCTGCCTTCAGCCGACGCGCGCTCGCTGACCTCGCCGCCGCTCATGTCGTCCCTCTCCGCCGACACTCTGTCGTGTAAGTACACTTACCCTGACGCCAGAAGTACGTGCTGCCTTCAGCCGACGCGCGCTCGCTGACCTCGCCGCCGCTCATGTCCCTCTCCGCCGACACTCTGTCGTGTAAGTACACTTACCCTGTGGCTACACTAACGTCCAAACGCCAGAAGTACGTGCTGCCTTCAGCCGACGCGCGCTCGCTGACCTCGCCGCCGCTCATGTCGTCCCTCTCCGCCGACACTCTGTCGTGTAAGTACACTTACCCTGTGGCTACACTAACGTCCAAACGCCAGAAGTACGTGCTGCCTTCAGCCGACGCGCGCTCGCTGACCTCGCCGCCGCTCATGTCGTCCCTCTCCGCCGACACTCTGTCGTGTAAGTACACTTACCCTGTGGCTACACTAACGTCCAAACGCCAGAAGTACGTGTGTTTTGAGAAACGTTCTTAGGCCAGTTACGGAGAAGCAAAATATTGCACGGGCGAAGATTGATAGATAGATTAATACTTAACACCACGCGATTCAAACCGAAAAATGTCTTTAATTTCAAGATTACTTTATTTGCACAACAAACAAATACAATAAGTATGCATCAAAAGTAAAACAGATAGCTTAAAAAACGTACAAATGGGCGACCTAATCGCTAAAAGCGATTTCTTCCAGGCAACCTTGGGATAGAAAGGGTCAGTACAGTTTTTATGGTAGGCAGAGAATAAGTTAGATACAGAATACTAACATAGTATCGGCGTTGTTTCCCAAAGAATTCATCCTATCGCGATGTTTTAGATTCAAGCACTTCGTCGAATGTTACACATGTTAGATCGATCATGAAGCGCGAATCTTTGCGACTCTATATAGCCATAGCTTTAGAGTGTCTTAGCCAACAGGAAATTCTTAGCTTTGTCATGTCCGTCTGTTCTGACTTCGGTTTCGCAGCTAAGCAGTCTTTAAAATTCATGAGTACTAATGTCAAATTCCGAATCCGCTCTTGACAGACTCCTTGGTCGTCCGTTTAAGTGTGGATTTTTGCACAGCGGTAAGTAAGGTGTCGTGCGCGTTACTTATGTTAAAGATATCTATTTATAGTTACGTAAATAAGTTGTTTACTTACGTACCAATGTTTTCTATTAAAATCACATCGCCCATCCCCTTCCTTAAGTCATGTCCATTCGTTGCTGGAAGAGATCCCCCATAGGCGATAAGGCTGCCCATTGTGCCACTTTTACTTTTAAGTTATTCTT
>CAUEGO010000047.1:30000-47802 GCA_958496205.1 Idaea biselata | reverse complement strand
CTAGATGATTAATTATAGTTTATTCCTTAACATTACAGACCTACCCTCGATGAAATTCAGAGTTGGGGGCCAGTCATTCGATCGCCTCAATGCGGAGTGCTGGTGAGTTGTCGGTGTGAACGTTACCTCTACCCTGGAAGGATGAGATGAGATGAGAGCACGCTAACTGCAGGTTTACGTTACAGCCGGGCGGAAGGTGTTCCGGGACTTCCTGCGCGGCGAGTACTCCGAGGAGAACATCATGTTCTGGCTCGCGTGCGAGGAGCTCAAGCGGGAGACGGACCCCGACGCGGTCGAGGAGAAGGCGCGGTTCATATACGAGGACTACATCTCCATCCTGTCACCCAAGGAGGTGTCGCTGGACTCGCGCGTGCGGTGAGCTCGTCAACCGCAACATGGTGGAGCCGACGCCGCACACCTTCGACGAGGCGCAGCTGCAGATCTACACGCTGATGCACACCGCGACTCGTACCCCGCGCTTCGTCAACTCGCCGCTATACAAGGCGCTGGCGCGGCTCTCGGACGCGCCCGCCGCCACGCCCGCCTCCTCGCCCGCGCCCGCGCCGCCGACGACCCCCCGCGCCCTGACGACGACGACGATGCGTCGCCGTCGTCGCGCGCTTTTGTAAATAGTCTCGATATAGTTACGTTCATTTAAACGGGTACTAATTTTGTACATAGTTAGGTTAAGCGTGATAGTAGAGGCGGCCCGACCGCCCGCGCCGAGGCACTAGCTGGTCCACCGTCCACCGACAGCTCCCGACTCCCCCCCCTACTGCCCGACCGCCCCCGCCCCCTCCCAACCCTCGCACGGCGCCCTCGCGCCACACTCTACATACAAGCAATAAAGGTGGATCAATTAAGTTTGCCGATAAGTCAACGAATAAAAATCTGTTCATGTAACATGCACTTGTTTTATTTTGATCCATTGAAGTAGTGACTCTTCAACCTTAATGTATCTTAGAAAATGATTGATAAATATTGCGGGTGAAGTCAGATGCGGGCGGCACTCGGGCGGCCAAGTCGACCATTTGACTTCACGCGCAGGGTAGTTATTAGGTGCACGATATTCGCCACTTGACGAACTTAAGAACGTGGCGACTGTTACCATTTCCATTCAAACTTAATACCAAAATAAATTATGAATAATTTAGTTTTCTACCTTAATATCGATATTATTCGGATTAAGATTTTATTTTTAAAGGGCCCCCACCACAAGGTTTTCCAAAATATTCATTCGAAATGAAATAAAATGGAGAAACATTTTTTTCATTGGAATATGTTTCTCCGTTTTATTTGAATGTGAATGAATATTTTGGAAAACCTTGCGGTGGGGAGGGTCCCCACCGCAAGGTTTTCCAAAATATTAAAAGTAAAATCTTAATCCGATTCATAATTTATTTTGGTATTAAGTTTGTATCGAAATGGTAACAGTCGCCACGTTCTTAATGGACGCTACACACGTTTAGATTTCTCTATACGATTTATCGTTGCGAGAAAAAGATAAGATAAGATAATCTGGGGGCACGGTAGTGCCGGTAGGTAGTAGTGGTTTTTTGAACCCTCATAACTTGGGTTTGGAATATACCAGATGAATGTAATTCACGGGGTATAATGTCAATAGGGGACTTAATAAAAATACACAGTTTCAATTACATAGCTCCTTTAGTTTAGATTTAATTGATATCTAAAAACCCCCGATTTCGTCACTGACTCACTCACTCACTGATGATTATCAAAATTCAAGTGGTACTTCCCGAAGTCCTAGAAAGCTAAAATTTGGTATTTAGGTTGGTATTAGTACACAAACAACTAAAAAATTCTAAAAGTTGAAACTTTCACCCCCCAACCCCTAAAATTAAGGGAGGGAACTATTTGTATGAAACTTTCGCATATTTTGATGCTAGAGGTACTACACTTCTTATTATAAATAATAAAATACAGAAAAACAGGATTTGGTTTACCGCTGTCGTACAGTGATGGACAACAAGAATATCTTTAAGGCGCTCTTGTACCACCGCGTGTAGGTATTGAAGTCTACCTCAGCCCCCGCGCACAAAGACGTAAGTAGCGCACGATCCGGGCGCCGCCCGCCCCGCACCGCGCTCGCGCCGCGCAATGCCTACTCGCAATCGAAATACGCGCCACAGTACCGTGCCACAGTGTAGCGTGAACAGTAGGTAGGTCAAGTACCGTGGTAGAATAATAATATCAATTTTAGTAATTAGTAGGTAGGTACATAGTATTGGATTTTGGATTCGGTACATAAAATAATGTAGCTATAATAGTGTGCCTACCTAGCAAGTGGATTAGTACCTACATTTTTTGTCCATAGTAAGTAGGCATACCTAGGTACTATAAAATACTCCGTAGTGAAATAAAAAACATTCTAGAAAATTCAAAATCTTTATTCCAAAAATATGTGGGAAGGTTTTTATTATTTATCATACCTTTTATGGTACAGTCACATTACTAATTATTAAGTTAAATTTATTCATAAAATGTCACATAAATAACAACACAAACACAAACACACACAAAGTCAATCAAATAAACCACCCCTGATCGTACCCGGCGCAAAAGAACTAAGGATGCTGGCGGCATTACCCCTTTGTATGTAGCAATAGCAATCCTTTGCACCAAATACGATCCGGAGCGGTAGTCAAGCCCTTGACCTCTAAGACGGCGGCCCAGTTCCCTTACAAAGGCAATTGCCTCCACTCCCCAACTACCGGCTGTCTCGACTGCGAAAGGCACGTAAAGGTAGCCGTCCAATAGAGGACCATATTTGTCGCGTTTCCTAAGAGCAGCAACCTCCGCTGCCGCGGCAGCCTCCTTAGACGTGCGACTCACGTGGCTCTTTGCAAAAGTGCAGACACACGTGGCATCCCACAGCAAACAAACCCCCCTCTCCCAGGGCACCAAGGTGAGGCCATCAGGCCTCTTACCGTCGGTACGGCTCAACCCGGGAGGCTCCAGCTCGCATGGAACATTGGCCGATACCAGCGCTCTCCGGATTATGTCGTTGAGGGCATGGTGTCTTGGGAACCTCCCTGAACACCGGCAACACCCAAAAAAAAAAAGCCCATCAAAGACTCGCTTAGCCCCAACCTCGTCCCACAAACGCTGCGCATGCAAAACCCCAGGCCGGTCAGAGTCGCCCACACCTCCAAGGCGCCCTCGGCGAACGGAATAGTCACCCTATCACCATCAAAGGAATACATTACTACATACATTACTGTATACATTACTAATTATGTATACAGGTACATTTTCTTAGGTTGGTATGTATTATTTTTTTAAACTGTTCAGCAATTTTTTCAGCAGCAAAAAAGCTTTATTGAATTTATATATAGGGTCCGCCAAATAACTTTTTTTTTTAATGCTATAAAAAAATACTACTGAATATTTTCTCAAATTTCTTTTTTTATTCGAAAGTACAATCCTTCCGGTTAATAATGGAAAATAATTTCATTCAAATGGCTGCCCCGGCTGGCCATGCAGTAGCCTACACGATCGGTCCAATTTTTAAGCACATTATCGATTGTGTGCAGCTGTATTTCACCAATGGCTTCACGAATATTGTCCTTTAAAGCGTCAATTGTCTCTGGCTTGTCGGCGTAACACTTATTTTTGACGGCACCCCACAAATAATAGTCCAACGGTGTCAAATCGCAGCTCCGAGGTGGCCAAACGACATCAGCTCTGCGGCTGATGTCGTTTTGCCATGCGATCTTCAAAAACAGGGCGCAAAACATCGAGTGTAGCTTCGGCTGTGTGGCACGTAGCGCCGTCCTGTTGAAACCAAATGTTGCCAATATCCTCCTCTTCAATTTTTGTGAACAAAAATTTGTTCAACATGGCCCGATAACGGAGCTAACGGTGCTTCTCTTCTTCCAAAATCCGTACGCAATTTTCGCACACATTCTGCAACATTACCATGATTTTCAAAGTAATGTCGCAATATTTCCCAGCGTTGTTTAAGCGTATACACAACCATATTCGTTCAGCGGAAGGATAAAACTAATTATCTGTCAAATCAAACATGAGCTAAGTGTTACCATTCACGAAATAAGCACTAATTGAAAAAAAACGTTATATGGCGGACCCTATTTAAGCCGCGCAAGTTGATATTGCGATGGAACCTTGTCACAATAACAGCTGCGTGACGTCATCCGTTGCACAATGGTTCAATGGTTATTTTTTGGTAAAAAAATATGTTTGTTTACACGTCATTTCATGCTAAGTAAAATCAAAAAAATCAAAAATCAAAGTACGTTTATTCATTCGGATATTAGCAAGATATCTCTATGACATGTCATTTTTTTTTATTTAATCTACTTTACTATGTCTTCGGATCGCGACCTCCATAACATGAGAAGAAGACACAAGAAACTCATTGGGTTTTTTTTTGTATATTTTTTTTTGCAGTAATCATGTGATTTACATTGTCGCATATATAATATAATATAATAATCTCATAAAACAAATTCACAAAAGTACAGATAGCAAAAACAATTGTAATAAAAAGTAAATAAGCTAGGGTTATGGGTTTATTTGTAGTAGCGAGACGGCTGTTTATGACCATAGGTATATTTCTAAGAAATTTCAGGACCATAAAAGATTAGTTTTTGCAAAATATTCAAAATGTCTATTACTAGTTGCTTCGACATTAAAATGTCCTCAGTAGTGTCCGAAGCACCTTTTAAGGCACGGTTTATATTTTGGATAACTTACTTAGAGTCCTCTTTCTCTTTTACAAAATAATTGTCCCACTTTAATTATCATTTCACGAGCTCGACTGTTAAATAATTTCTTACTCATTTTAACGGGTAACAGGTATCAAAACTAAACAATAAAACAGGATAACAAAAACAAAAAGCTATAGGTAACAAGTACTCGATGCACGTAAGCGCGGTCTGAACTTGCGAACGGTACTCACGGTGCACGTCGACTACGTCACCAAGATGGCCGCCAATCGCAATATCATCTTGCGGGGCTTATATAACAAACCATCTGACTGTACAATTGGCACTGACCGGACCAGATTTACCATTGAGTAGGACCATTTGTCCCACAGACCGATTTGAATAAGTACGGTTTTTATCTGAAAGTTGAATAATCTGGAAGTGTTCCTAGCAATGCTATGTGAAAATAATGAGAACGAGGTATATACAATTTTTTTATAAATTGGATGAGCGGGGAACGCGGGAACGCAGCGAGCCGGCAAAAGTGACGTAGGTCCACTCTCGACGACGCCAAACAGCGGACTGAGAGACTCCGGCGCGCGTTTTCTGAAATATATTGTCAAAATGCAAAAGATATTTTATGATTTAAAATTATTACCCAGAAGATGCTCTTCTTAACGTCAATACCTATCATTTAACTTATTTTTTTTAAACAAAACTTTAATAGTTTCGGAATAATACCGAAAAAACGAAAAAAAAATTTTCTATTTTCGCTATTTTCGAAGATTTTTTTTATCGAGCGAAGTTGTTTAAATCGTGTTTTCAACCAGAGTAATCTCTATCATGGTTATTGAACTACAAATACATTTTTGTCCCAACAACAAAAAAAGAGTATTTAATGACATAATATGAATCAAACATAGGTCGATTACGGTATGCGGCGGTAAAACCTGGCCTTAAGTCTTCAAAGTAAGTACTTTGATTTTGAAGCCTTCCGTGACAATAGTAGCGATAGGCTCCAAAAATCAATACTCCCCAAACGCTCCCAAACTATTGCCATTGAAGTCCACGACCTAAAGCGACTCGTTTCCGCACCTTAAGTCTTCAAAGTAAGTGCTTTGATTTTGAAGCCTCCCGTGACAATAGTATAGCGATAGGCTTCAAAAATCAATATTCCCCAAACTATTGCCATTTAAGTCCACGACCTATAGCGACTCGTTTCCGGAGTCATGTCTCATACGTAGCATCTCAGCTCTTAATTCACTCAATTGGTTCTGTGTCACATAAGACTCCTTAATTTCCTTCAAGTCATTCTGTGTTCGAAGTAAATCCTTGAGGAGTTTAGTGCAATCAAGGTGATCAAATAATACTGGCGGTAACTTTTCGAGCTGTCGCGCGACAAACACCGGAATCATGTTTGGTTCAGTCGATTTATACAAGTTTATAATATCACTTAAATCTCTCTGTTCTTTTCCCTTATTTTTTCGTTTTATTTGATTTTTACTTGTTGGGATAGAATCAAACAATAAGCACTTGGAAATTTGAATTTCTTCACCAGAGAAAGACGTTGCACATATTCGTACTAGCGTATCCTCATCTATTATAGATCTGGGGGCACGGTAGTGCCCCCGCCAAGACGAGCCAGCGAAGCGTACGGGCACTACCTACCTTTTCTCGAAAGGTTTCGTCGGTTTTTTGAACCCTCATAACTTGGGTTTGGAATATACCAGATGAATGTAAATCACGGAGTATAATGCCAATAGGGGACTTAATAAAAATACACAGTTTCAATTACATAGCTCCTATAGTTTAGATTTAATTGATATCTAAAAACCCCCGATTTCGTCACTGACTCACTCACTCAATCACTCACTCACTGATGATCATCAAAATTCAAATGGTACTTCCCGAAGTCCTAGAAAGCTAAAATTTGGTATTTAGGTTGGTATTAGTACACAAACAACTAAAAAATTCTAAAAGTTGAAACTTTCATCCCCCAACCCCTAAAATTAAGGGATGGCTATTTGTATGAGACTTTCGCAAATTTTGATGCTAGGGGTACTACAACTTCTTATTATAAATAATAAAATACAGAAAAACAGGCTTTTTAGTTATTCACCCTTTAAATTAGGGGATGGAGTTAAGCGCGCGCACAACACCTAATGTGTATTACAGGTGCTTTAGGTATGAAAATTGATTGATAATTAGAAAGGTTTACCGCTGTCGTACAGTAATGGACAACAAGAATATATTTAAAAGTTGTTTCGCTATCCGCCAGTGGTGGCCAAACAATTTGGGGGACATTGGAAACAAGGGCCTAAACGCCGCGCCGTACCTACAGCTACGACGTGACGCGTAAGTCGTTAATTCACGATTCATCGGAAATGAAAAAAGGAAAAAAAAATACTGATAAATGAATACATCCTTCTTTACCTACTAATATTATGAAGCTGAAAGGTTGTTTGATTGGAAAAAAAAGTAATAATTAGGCAAACTACAAAAAGAGATGAAATCCCCACAAAAACATTTTCATGTAAAATGTAGCCAAGACGAGAGCGAGATCATATGATGGGCACTGTCAAAAAGTTATCAGATGTCATGTACCTAAAGCCAAGCTTATAACTCTACACGCCCCAACTCCACAAGCACCTTACTTCACAAACTCAACATCTTAGCCAAAATATATGGGCTTGGCCGTTTCATTACCGCAAGATTGAACTATTGTTTAACAGAAAACCCATGCATGGTAGCGAAACGGCCAGCCATATATTTTGGCTAAGGCCCGTATTAATAGACCGAACTCAAGTTCGATATCAATCTTGAGTTTGCTATTGAGTTGTTGCGCTGATTTATAAACCTATCTTAAGATGTGATTAAAGAGTGACGAGTCATACCATATTAATAAATCAAACTCAGCACTCAAGATGTCTCTCAAGATGCAGTTTCGTGTACTGTTCAAATAAGTTATAAATAATATACAAAATAATAAACATAAAAAAAATAATTTACTTAAAACACTATCTCATCCACAAACACACAACCCGCCCAACACCGCCCAAACCGCCCCGGGACCCACCACCAGAGTTCTGTGGTGCCAGCCTTGCATTCCTTTCCTACACTCTAGAATTTTATTATAAAATTCGTAGGTAGAACCATCTATTTACTCCATTCCATAACTTATCCTGCTACTTTACCACAGAACTCCATGAATACGCCCCAGGACGAACCGAACCGAGCCGAACGAACCAAGCATTCGCGAACGCGACCGTGCCCCTGTCTGTCCCCGTCTTTCAATAAAGTATTCATTTATGTATTATAGTATGCCATCCTGTACAGTTTGCTTTTAATATATGTTTTAAATTTATTAATGGACATGTCACACACATTCTTGGGTAACTTATTATAGTAGAGCATAGATGAGCTAGAGAAGGACCTGTTTATTTTCTGGAGCCTACTCCAGGGCACAGTTAAATCATCTTTTTTCTTAAATTAAATAAATGTATGTCCCGATTTTTAACAAGCTTGTCCTTATTTTTATGGACGTATAAAAGATTTTCGTAAATATATTGTGAATATACTGTTAAAATATTTATTTCTTTAAATTTTTCTCTAAGTGATTCTCTAGGGCCCAACCCGTAGATAGCTCGTACCGCTCTCTTCTGTAAAATGAAGATATCCTTAATATCTGCAGCACACCCCCACAGCAGGATGCCATATGACATAATGCTGTGGAAGTAGCCGAAATAGACCAGGCGGGCAGTCTTAATATCTGTGAATTCACGAATTTTCTTAACAGCGTAAGCTGCAGAACTTAGTCTAGCGGACAAAGCTTTCACATGTGGGCCCCATTGAAGCTTAGAGTCTAGAGTTATACCTAAAAAGACAGCCTTCTCAACCTTTTCGACTTCCTCGTTATTAATTTTCACTACAGTTTTAACATGTTTAACATTAGGAAGTGTGAATTTAATACATTTTGTTTTGGATCCATTCAGTAAAAGATTATTGGTATTGAACCAATATACTATTTTAGAGAGAGCATTGTTCACGTCGTCTATATTTAATTGGCGTCTTTTAACTTTAAATACCAATGAGGTATCATCTGCAAACAATACTATCTAATGTTTGTCCCTTACTAGGTAAGGTAGGTCATTAATATAAACTAAAAACAGGAATGGTCCTAATATGGATCCTTGAGGAACCCCCATTGTTACAGGTCTATTAAGCTCCATTGTTATGTCCCCTAGGGTTCCGTTGCCCATACCCGAAGTTCCCCACCTTCAACTCATTATCGCTTCTCTTGCCCAGCCTCGCATTAAAGTCCCCCATAACAACATTGAAGTGAGTTTTGTTTTGACGACCTCTGTGGCGCGTCGTGCGAGAGCGCGACTGCAATGCAGGAGGTTGCGGGTTCGATTCCCGCCGGGTGCAAGTATTTATGCTTAAAAATAAATATTTGTGTCTGGTCTGGGTGTCCTTCTATGTATAATATGTATGTATTTACAAAAGAAAAATAAATATAAGTATTATATCCGTTGTCTAGTCACCGTAACACAAGCTTAATCGCTTACCACGGGGCTAGATGGCGCTGTGTGTTGTTCACAGAATTTATTTATTTATTTATTGCCATTTAAGTCCACGACCTATAGCGACTCGTTTCCGCACCTTAAGTCTTCAAAGTAAGTACTTTGATTTTGAAGCCTTCCGTGACAATAGTAGCGCGATAGGCTCCAAAAATCAATATTCCCCAAACGCTCCCAAACTATTGCCATTTAAGTCCACGACCTATAGCGACTCGTTTCCGCACCTTAAGTCTTCAAAGTAAGTACTTTGATTTTGAAGCCTTCCGTGATAATAGTAGCGCGATAGGCTCCAAAAATCAATATTCCCCGAATGCTCCCAAACTATTGCCATTTAAGTCCACGACCTATAGCGACTCGTTTCCGCACCTTAAGTCTTCAAAGTAAGTACTTTGATTTTGAAGCCTTCCGTGACAATAGTAGCGCGATAGGCTCCAAAAATCAATATTCCCCAAACGCTCCCAAACTATTGCCATTTAAGTCCACGACCTATAGCGACTCGTTTCCGCACCTTAAGTCTTCAAAGTAAGTACTTTGATTTTGAAGCCTTCCGTGATAATAGTAGCGCGATAGGCTCCAAAAATCAATATTCCCCGAATGCTCCCAAACTATTGCCATTTAAGTCCACGACCTATAGCGACTCGTTTCCGCACCTTAAGTCTTCAAAGTAAGTACTTTGATTTTGAAGCCTTCCGTGACAATAGTAGCGCGATAGGCTCCAAAAATCAATATTCCCCAAACGCTCCCAAACTATTGCCATTTAAGTCCACGACCTATAGCGACTCGTTTCCGCACCTTAAGTCTTCAAAGTAAGTACTTTGATTTTGATGCCTTCCGTGACAATAGTATACCGATAGGCTCCAAAAATCAATATTCCCCAAACGCTCCCAAACTATTGCCATTTAAGTCCACGGCCTATAGCGACTCGTTTCCGCACCTTAAGTCTTCAAAGTAAGTACTTTGATTTTGAAGCCTTCCGTGACAATAGTATAGCGATAGGCTCCAAAAATCAATATTCCCCAAACGCTCCCAAACTATTGCCATTTAAGTCCACAACCTATAGCGACTCGTTTCCGCACCTTAAGTCTTCAAAGTAAGTACTTTGATTTTGAAGCCTTCCGTGACAATAGTAGCGATAGGCTCCAAAAATCAATAATCCCCGAACGCTCCCAAACTATTGACCTTAAGTCTTCAAAGTAAGTACTTTGATTTTGAAGCCTTCCGTGACAATAGTATAGCGATAGGCTCCAAAAATCAATATTCCCCAAACGCTCCCAAACTATTGCCATTTAAGTCCACGACCTATAGCGACTCGTTTCCGCACCTTAAGTCTTCAAAGTAAGTACTTTGATTTTAAAGCCTTCCGTGACAATAGTATTGCGATAGGCTCCAAAAATCAATATTCCCCAAACGCTCCCAAACTATTGCCATTTAAGTCCACAACCTATAGCGACTCGTTTCCGCACCTTAAGTCTTCAAAGTAAGTACTTTGATTTTGAAGCCTTCCGTGACAATAGTAGCGATAGGCTCCAAAAATAAATATTCCCCAAACGCTCCCAAGCGATTGCCATTTAAGTCCACGACCTATAGCGACTCGTTTCCGCACCTTAAGTCTTCAAAGTAAGTACTTTGATTTTAAAGCCTTCCGTGACAATAGTATAGCGATAGGCTCCAAAAATCAATATTCCCCAAACGCTCCCAAACTATTGCCATTAAAGTCCACGACCTATAGCGACTCGTTTCCGCACCTTAAGTCTTCAAAGTAAGTACTTTGATTTTAAAGCTTTCCGTGACAATAGTAGCGATAGGCTCCAAAAATCAATACTCCCCAAACGCTCCCAAACTATTGCCATTTAAGTCCACGACCTATAGCGACTCGTTTCCGCACCTTAAGTCTTCAAAGTAAGTACTTTGATTTTGAAGCCTTCCGTGATAATAGTAGCGCGATAGGCTCCAAAAATCAATATTCCCCGAATGCTCCCAAACTATTGCCATTTAAGTCCACGACCTATAGCGACTCGTTTCCGCACCTTAAGTCTTCAAAGTAAGTACTTTGATTTTGAAGCTTTCCGTGACAATAGTAGCGATAAATTCCAAAAATCAATATTCCCCAAACGCTCCCAAACTATTGCCATTTAAGTCCACGACCTATAGCGACTCGTTTCCGCACCTTAAGTCTTCAAAGTAAGTACGTTGATTTTGAAGCTTTCCGTGACAATAGTAGCGATAGGCTCCAAAAATCAATATTCCCCAAACGCTCCCAAACTATTGCCATTTAAGTCCACGACCTATAGCGACTCGTTTCCGCACCTTAAGTCTTCAAAGTAAGTACTTTGATTTTGAAGCCTTCCGTGATAATAGTAGCGCGATAGGCTCCAAAAATCAATATTCCCCGAATGCTCCCAAACTATTGCCATTTAAGTCCACGACCTATAGCGACTCGTTTCCGCACCTTAAGTCTTCAAAGTAAGTACTTTGATTTTGAAGCCTTCCGTGACAATAGTAGCGCGATAGGCTCCAAAAATCAATATTCCCCAAACGCTCCCAAACTATTGCCATTTAAGTCCACGACCTATAGCGACTCGTTTCCGCACCTTAAGTCTTCAAAGTAAGTACTTTGATTTTGAAGCCTTCCGTAATAATAGTAGCGCGATAGGCTCCAAAAATCAATATTCCCCGAATGCTCCCAAACTATTGCCATTTAAGTCCACGACCTATAGCGACTCGTTTCCGCACCTTAAGTCTTCAAAGTGAGTACTTTGATTTTGAAGCCTTCCGTGACAATAGTATAGCGATAGGCTCCAAAAATCAATATTCCCCAAACGCTCCCAAGCGATTGCCATTTAAGTCCACGACCTATAGCGACTCGTTTCCGCACCTTAAGTCTTCAAAGTAAGTACTTTGATTTTGAAGCCTTCCGTGATAATAGTAGCGCGATAGGCTCCAAAAATCAATATTCCCCAAACGCTCCCAAACGATTGCCATTTAAGTCCACGACCTATAGCGACTCGTTTCCGCACCTTAAGTCTTCAAAGTAAGTACTTTGATTTTAAAACCTTCCGTGACAATAGTATAGCGATAGGCTCCAAAAATCAATATTCCCCAAACGCTTCCAAACTATTGCCATTTAAGTCCACAACCTATAGCGACTCGTTTCCGCACCTTAAGTCTTCAAAGTAAGTACTTTGATTTTGAAGCCTTCCGTGACAATAGTATAGCGATAGGCTCCAAAAATCAATATTCCCCAAACGCTCCCAAACGATTGCCATTTAAGTCCACGACCTATAGCGACTCGTTTCCGCACCTTAAGTCTTCAAAGTAAGTACTTTGGTTTTGAAACCTTCCGTGACAATAGTAGCGATAGGCTCCAAAAATCAATATTCCCCAAACGCTCCCAAACTATTGCCATTTAAGTCCACGACCTATAGCGACTCGTTTCCGCACCTTAAGTCTTCAAAGTAAGTACTTTGATTTTGAAGCCTTCCGTGACAATAGTATAGCGATAGGCTCCAAAAATCAATATTCCCCAAACGCTCCCAAACTATTGCCATTTAAGTCCACGACCTATAACTCGTTTCCGCACCTTAAGTCTTTAAAGTAAGTACTTTGATTTTGAAGCCTTCCGTGACAATAGTATAGCGATAGGCTCCAAAAATCAATATTCCCCAAACGCTCCCAAACTATTGCCATTTAAGTCCACGACCTATAGCGACTCGTTTCCGCACCTTAAGTCTTCAAAGTAAGTACTTTGATTTTGAAGCCTTCCGTGACAATAGTAGCGATAGGCTCCAAAAATCAATATTCCCCAAACGCTCCCAACCGATTGCCATTTAAGTCCACGACCTATAGCGACTCGTTTCCGCACCTTAAGTCTTCAAAGTAAGTAGTTTGATTTTGATTTTGAAGCCTTCCGTGACAAAAGTATAGCGATAGGCTCCAAAAATCAATATTCCCCAAACGCTCCCAAACTATTGCCATTTAAGTCCACAACCTATAGCGACTCGTTTCCGCACTTACTTCCGTGACAATAGTATAGCGAAAGGCTCCAAAAATCAATATTCCCCAAACGCTCCCAAACGATTGCCATTTAAGTCCACGACCTATAGCGACTCGTTTCCGCACCTTAAGTCTTCAAAGTAAGTACTTTGATTTTGAAGCCTTTTTTTTTTTTTTTTTTTTTTTTTTTTTTTTTTTTTTTTTTCTTTTTTTATTGTACACACCAAATAAATTACATTACAAAGAAAACATACACAACTTAAAACTAGGTGGCACAATGGGCGGCCTTATCGCTTATAGCGATCTCTTCCAGGCAACCTTTGGATGAACAAGAAGTTAAGACAGGTGAAAGGTAGGGTGTTTACAAAGGAAAAAGGTGAATAAAATATAAATACATACAAACATAGCTAAATACAATAAGTCATACATATATGATATACCTATACCTAAACTATATATACAAAAAAAAAAAAAAAAAAAAAAAAAAATATACCTATTCATACATATATTATCTTAATATGTATACTACATGATACTAAAGAACCAAACAACACGAAAAGTGACACAATCATAGGACTTGACGTTTCTCAGCCATAAGCAGATAGTGTTTGAAAACGCAATTCTTGAAAACTTCTAATGATTTCGACTGTCTGATGACGGCAGGCAAAGCATTCCACAACTCCACTGCCCGAGCCGTGAAGGAATCTCCATAAAAAGTGGAAAGACGATTTGGAACTTTAAGGAGAAGGGCTTTTGAAGAACGGACAGCTTGAGAAGGAGGATGTTGAAATTGAAACCGTGACTTAAGATAAGAAGGAGATGAAGGTAGAAACAGAATTCTGTAGAGGAGTGATAAGATGTGAGAGTTTCTACGCAGACGAATAGGCAACCATTTGAGTTCACCGCGAAATTCCGACACGTGATCAAACTTTCGAAGACCATAAACAAACCGAATGGCAAGATTCTGGAGCCTCTCAAGTTTGTCCAACTGTTCCTCGGTGAGATCAAGGAAGCACTCATCCGCGTAGTCTAGAATAGGAAGCATAAGAGATTGAGCTAGCATAACCTTGGTGGCAGTTGGAAGGAAATTCCGCAACCTTCTGAGAGAGGCATTAGACGCGAACATCCTCTGACTCAACCCAGACAGCTGCGAAACCCATGTGAGATTGCTATCCATAGTAACGCCCAGATTTCTGACCTCTTTGCTATACGGTACCGAAATACCGTCAAAAACGATGTTTGGTAATTGATTGAAATTGATTTTGCAAGTCAGTCTAGAACTACCAATTACAATGGCTTGAGTCTTAGCCGGGTTGACCTTAAGACCATAGCATCTACTCCATTGACAAATGTTGTACAGATCATTATTTATAGTATCAATCGCATAGTTAAGTGGTGCCTGAGTGTAAATTTGTAAATCGTCTGCATACAGGTGGTAAGAAGAAGAAATATTGTGAGAGATATTGTTAATAAAAACAGCAAATAAAAGAGGAGAAAGCACACCGCCTTGGGGAACACCGGCAGCTATATCACTCCAGGTGGAATGGGTCTGTTCGATGCAAATACGTTGCCGGCGTCCACATAGATAGCTACGAAACCATGCGATTACTGACGGACATATGTTAAGGGAGCTCAGAATTCCAAGAAGCAGGTCAAAGTCAACATTGTTAAATGCGTTGCTGAAATCCAGCAATGAGAGTACAGTAAGCTGTCTGCTGTCCATACCAAGCCTTATATCGTCGGTAATCTTCACTAAGGCAGTTGTGGTGCTGTGTCCTGGGCGAAAGCCAGATTGAAAAGGGTTCATTAGGGAGTTTCTGGTAAGGAATGTACTTAGCTGTTGATGAACAAGGCGTTCAAGTACTTTGGATAAGAATGGCAGAATGGAGATGGGGCGGTACTCGGAAAAGGCAGAAGGATTTGGCTTTTTAGGGAGGGGGATCACTTGGGCTTCTTTCCAGGCCTCAGGAAAACATCTTGTAGATATGGACGCATTCAGCATTAAGGCGATGACATGCACTATCTCATCGAGAATAGGCGTGATCATATTCCGACTAATGCAATCGTTACCTACTGCATTGGAAGAAATGGATTTTATGCTCCTCTTAACGTCAACGTCAGTGAATTGCTCGAAGGAAAAGGGAGAAATGTCTGGTGGCTGTATAGATGAAAGATACGAAAGTGTTTGAGATTTAGTAAGATTATCAAGATTAGAAGAACTAGAGAAATGCTGGTTAAGAAGATTAATATTCAATTTTTGAGGGAAGTTAGTATTCGAGCGAGATTTGCCAACCCCCAGAGATTTTAGGAATTTCCAGACTTTAGAAGAGTCTTCTTGTTCTACAGACCCGTGGATATAACGGCGTAGTGCATCCCTACACACTCTGTTGCAGCGATTACGTAATTTATGATACAGGTCTTCATTCTCCTTAGTGGGCTTGCACTTATATCTACTTTTTGCAGAGGCTTTCTTATGAATTAGACTTCGTATTTCATCCGTAAGCCAAGGGGCGGGATGATGTTTCATTTTAACACTACGGACAGGGGCATGTTTGTCATACAACCTGGTTATATTTTGGTTAAAAACCTCTACCATAACATTAATATCATTTGCGTTACTTAATTCGGACCAGTCAATATCACGGCCTCCGTGACAATAGTAGCGATAGGCTCCAAAAATCAATATTCCCCAAACGCTCCCAAACTATTGCCATTTAAGTCCACGACCTATAGCGACTCGTTTCCGCACCTTAAGTCTTCAAAGTAAGTAGTTTGATTTTAAAACCTTCCGTGACAATAGTATAGCGATAGGCTCCAAAAATCAATATTCCCCAAACGCTTCCAAACTATTGCCATTTAAGTCCACAACCTATAGCGACTCGTTTCCGCACCTTAAGTCTTCAAAGTAAGTACTTTGATTTTGAAGCCTTCCGTGACAATAGTATAGCGATAGGCTCCAAAAATCAATATTCCCCAAACGCTCCCAAACTATTGCCATTTAAGTCCACGACCTATAGCGACTCGTTTCCGCACCTTAAGTCTTCAAAGTAAGTACTTTGATTTTGAAGCCTTCCGTGACAATAGTAGCGACAGGCTATCGCTACTATTGTCACGGAAAGCTTCAATCAAAGTACTTACTTTGAAGACTTAAGGTGCGGAAACGAGTCGCTATAGGTCGTGGACTTAAATGGCAATAGTATGGGAGCGTTTGGGGAATATTGATTTTTAAAGCTTTTATTGGTTGAAAACGCAAAAAAATGTCCTAGCTAAACATTGCTAAGGACATTTTCAAAAACCAGCTCATACAACCCCCCTTTACATCCCCTAACCCATCCGACACGTTTCCGGTAGCTATCCCGTAGGAAAATCGCATTTTTTCGCCTGCCCACCCACCCATTCATCTCTCGCTAAGCTAGACTTCTAGCTTGGCGAGAATTTTAACTTCTGTTTTTCGGGCGAGAGTCGATCGGAAGTGGTCTGGGAACATACGGGAGGCTGAGTGGTGAGGGAGGACCAAAACCCGGTCGAATGTTAGGAGTAACAATCGAAGCTAAATATTACACATTTATTTTCAAATTTCAATCAATCAATCAATCAATTTTTTTTGCTACCCCCCGCTTTGTATTGTAATACTTACGTTTTGTGGCTCCGTGGTTTATTTATCAAACAAATTATGTAGTAAAAAGTGATTTGAGATTTGTGCAGACCATACTAGTACAGAGGAGTTTGGAGGCGAAACCAGTGGAGGTATTTGTTTTCGCTCTGGGGCGCGTAATTTGGCTCCAATTCCAATTGAAAACATCTTTGGATTTCGTCGGGATCCGTTACCTTTTTGAAAAAACATTGCGGTCAAACTTTGGTAGGTATTTGTGCTTCGAGATTTGCTGCGGGATGTAAACAAGCGTCTTGACTCATCGATCACGAGTAGTTTATAATTATTGTTTACATCAGGGATTCCCTAACTGGGGGGCGCGCCCCCCAGGGGGGGCGCAGAGGTATTTCAAGGGGGGCGCGGGCCACCTGTGCAGTTAATACCTGCGATCGCTGAGAGAATGCATTCCAGACGGCTCGATACGATCAATGAAATTATTTGAAATTGACGCCTGTGAAGAACGTAATATTTTTTTCTCAGTCGGCCAATATCAGCCTCTAGACTAGCCCCGCGGTCACAACACGGGTGCTATCAAAGGTATTTGGTAAAACTTACCGAATACCTTTTGTATGACTGAAAAAAAATAATGAGCAGTAAAAATACTTATTTTGAACACTTTTTTATCCTGATCTGATAATCTGGACTGGAGGACCGGGGGGGCGCGGATTTTTTTATGGTCGAAATGGGGCGCGACTCAAATAAGTTAGGGAACCCCTGGTTTACATAATACATTTTTGGTTTTAAATTTTTTAATAAGGACAGTTTCTTAAATTACCTAATTTAATTGTTTATGTATGACTATCCAATTGTATTATGTTCTAAATTTTGACTGATTCATGGGTAGAAAAACTTATTAATTAACTTATTATTAAACTTATTAACATTAAGC